>JXSR01S063246.1:13949-25262 GCA_000969725.1 Ophiothrix spiculata
CACCTTGATCAATTCCAACAAGTTAGGTGTCATTTGAAAGCTTACAAAATGCTGTAACAGATAAAATGATAAAATCAAAATTGATATCATCTGCAAAGTACCCCCTTTTGGGGTGAGCCATCACATTTGCGCAGTTTTTCTCTCTTTAGGCCTCTGTGTTACTGCTCACTGCAGTTCAGCTCCATTCTAGCCCCTATTCTTAAAATGCATGATTCATTCTGGGCATGATTGATACCAATTCCCCTTTATATGATGAAGTCACATTTGATCATGAATCTTTGCTAAATGATGAGAATTTTAACATAACAGTTCATTTTTGTAAGAGTGCAATATATATATATTATCAAAAAAATATTGTTTGGCTTAATTTCTAAATTTGATATCGCTCCCTATGGGTACTTCTGAGTACATATACTCGTTTGTTGGAATTGAAAAGTACCTTTTTTGCATTTCTCATGAAAAAATTATCCCTTTTCCATGCGAATACACCAAATTTAGGGGATTAAAATTTGCCCCCCTTTTCCCGGTAATGTGACCTTGATGCGATCATATACATGTACCCTTAGGGTCAAATCATAGTTCTTTTGAGCTATCAAACATTTGGTGCAACAAGTCTTTGTTATCTTATAATCTGATATATAGTCCAATGAATTTTCTATTAATAACGGAGGCTTGATGATGAAAAATCAATACACATGCAACAACATTTTCTTTGATGTCAAATGTTTGGTGATTTTCAACACCAAGCATCCGTTATTGATAAGAAGATGCATTGGAATTAATGTAATAACAAAGACTTGTTACACTAAAAAATGTTGATAGTTCAAAAACTATGTTTTGACCTTTATACGTTTAAAGGAAAAACAATTTCAATTACATGTTTAGTGTATATATAATACGGTGAAGGTAATGCAGAAGACTTAATTACCATACATGCTGGAAAATGACAGTGATGCAATCAAAGTTGTGCCTAAGAAGGGACACAGATATCTCACAGTCACGGGAGTGATCAGCTTTTTTTTCCACTACGAAACTGGAAAAGTAAGAAGCAAATTTGATAGAGGAAAAACTACCCCTTTTTTGCATTTTGCACAACAAAAATCTTGAAATGGGTTCTGTAGAAGTCCCTTTTTTCACAATCCAACAAAGAGCATGGATAGCAAGAAGAACAGAGAGCTGACCGACATACCGGAGCTAGTGTCACTGTGCATTCAAACTCCTGTGCTGTTTGTTTGGGTGTTCTTTTCGTGGGCATTTCCTTCATGAACGGATTCGGACACACACTTGGTGGAAATTTGCAGAACAGATAACTAACATTTTGTTTTATTTTCTCATTAATCCAGTAACAACCGAGATGCCTTGGAGAAGCAATTACATCGCATCAATCAAGACCTGGAATTGAAGAAGAATTCTCTTGATCTGGACAACAAATGCATGGCCACACGTCAGAAGCTCACCACCGGCCCTGTGACGGCCACCACTAAGAACCTAGCCAGCTTTAGGACGGATAGAGAACTCTATACATCCAAGCAGGCTTTGCTTATGTAAACAGGGGGAAATATTGTAAGGGGCTGGTCATATTTACAGATTGGGGGGAGGGGTAACCACATGTAAACTTTGTACATCGAAGCAATGTTTCGTTGTTTGACCTACGGGGAATATTGTTAGGGATTGGTCTTGAGTTCAGATTGGAGGGGGAAATTAGCTGATATGTATGTCACTCTTACACACATTGAAATATTGAATAAAAGGGGGATTGATGTGTAATAAGAATCAATACCCGTTTATACTCGATTTTTTTTTAGTGTAATATTCGGTACAGGTGCATGACTAGGGATTTCCTTACTGGTTTTGCCATACAGATTTCATTTTTGAATGTGAATTACTGGAAATGTGATAATTTGAAAGCTATTCCTATGTCTTTGAATAATCCTTCTGAGTCATCTTTAGCGCGCTTTAGTTTTTATGAAGGACTGCTTGTGTTGAATCCACTGACCACCTTTGTTTTTGACAGATATTCTATTTTGAATTGCCGAGTCATAATATGAAATGAATATGCGTTTTCAAGTTACAAGTCTTTTTGTAAAACAATATTTTACATAGAAGTAAACGAGCAAATGATTATAGAGGGCACTAGAACCCTCTATTTTTAACATTATAGACATATTTGTCTGTAGGTCTAAAACACATTTTTGTGATTTCATGATATGTATCTAGGATACTTCCTCCATACACAGAGCTGCCTTGTCATTTTTGTTTCATTTTATGACTTGGGCTGGTTTATTAAATAATCCAGGCCACCTGCTTCTTGTTACACAGATGGGCTTTTATCAATATGAGTGTTTGTACATTGTCTTTTACAATGTGTTCAATCAGATAGTGTGTATCTTTTCAAGAGCGAAGAGTCAGCTCTTATATATTTAACAACCACTGTATATAGTATAACATTACACCATGCAATAAAGTCCAACATATGTTTTCATTCAATACCAGTACTTAATGAAATTGTGGAATAAAGCTTATCAAACCATTTATTCGAATACCATTGTGAAACCTAGACCTACATGTATAAGAATTTGTAAATTCTTATATATAATAGGCCTATGTCATTTTGGTATACAGAAAAAAGATCATGAATTGATTCTTATGCCTAGTCCCCCCCCCCAAAAAAAAAAAATAAATAAAAATGTTTGTTTGTCCATAACGGCTCCTGAAAAGGTAGGGTCGGTAGTTTTTTTTTAATACACTCCTGATTCTTAAGAGGTCGTATATATTGGTTAAATACAGTTCATGTCAATTCATATCATATTTTTCTGATTTGAAGACTTTCTCAGTGAATATTTGTATATTTTTGTATGAAAATCCTCAAATAAAAATTGGAAAATAAAAAACGGAAAAGGTATACTTTAGGTCCCATCAAAAACTATACCCTAACCCTAAACCCTAAAACTAACCCTAATCCTACACCCTAACCCTAACCCTAAATTAAACCTAACCCTAACACTAACCCTAAACCCTAACCCTAAAATTATGGATGGGACCTAAAGTACACTTGGTCCTAAAAAACAATTTTTTAAAGGTCCAAAATGTTGACGGTCGGTCGGACGAGGACAAACAAACATTTATTTTTATTTATTTATTTATTTTTTTTTGGGGGGGGGGGCTAAGGGTTGATAATGCCCTTAGATTTGATGGTTACAATAACTTAATATTCAGACTATTGACAAAACAAATATTTATTGGACAGCATAAACAAAAATGCAGGTTAGGGGCTGTATAATTTACAATATGAGCCCTGAATTCTAGATTTTTGTTTAAACTTTTCAATAATCTTTGCTAGACCAATAGTTTAGAATGTATTCTGCTACATATAGAGCAAAATATTAGTGGAACAAGCAAGTTTGCTTTCCACTATATTTACTGAAGTAAGGTTTCTTTTTCATACAAATCAAATGCAATATATAGGGTTTTAAAAATTGGCAAATTTGTAGTTTTCAAGAGTGACTTTTTTGGACATAGGAGGGTTGATCAAAACGAAATATGCTTTAAAATGCTGAAGCAAATCTATTATACAGACTTGAACTTTTCAAAAACTTTTTACAAATAAGTTATGCATGAAATACAAAAAATAAAAATTATTTTTTCGAAATCCTTAAAACATGATGTGGGAGGGAATGAGAAACATTTATTTTTTTACTCAGCCTTATCTCGATGTGACTATCAACTTAGTCAATTGGATATCATGCAGATTATTATATACAAATTGTACAAAATAATATATTTGAAAATAATTATTTGCTTTATATTTTCATGCTATAGAACTTACATAAGTTCAATCTATACTTTGATCATCACTAAATAGGCGGGAATTGTAATGCTTTCCTCATCCGCAAGTAATCATAATCCCACTTACACATGCACTATAGATACTGATGCGCGAGGCATACATACAACGTGCTGCATCCCCTGCTTTGTGCTGTGTTGAAGGAGCATGGTCAGATTGCCTCAACTTTTTTTTCAAACTTTTTGAGATTTTGGTACCAAAATGTTGCTCATATTTTTCTTATAACCCATGTGAAATTTCAGGGCTGAGTTATGTTTTGTTTTGAAGATATCAAAAACAGTTTGACCGATTTCGCTGAAATTTGAAAATTAGACCTCTTGAGTAATCATCTTATATATGTCATTGAAAAGTAAATTTTGAGAAATCGGACCAAGTTCCTTTAACCTATACACACGTTTATCTGTATCAATTCACCTTGTGAAAAGGGCAGCCTGTTTGGTGTTGAAAAAGTATACATATTTCAGTAAGAATATGCTCCCTAAAAGTCTGATTATTGTGAGATTCAGATATGAGATTATTCGATTGCAAAGTAATTTTATAGTTTGTCTTATATATTCCGTCCATATGATATTCTTGTTTCAAGAAAGTTTGTAAATAAATGTAATATGCATGAACAAAAAGTTCCCAGGATACTTTATGATGTAGGCAAGATGGGACTGACTGAAAAAAAAATCCATGGATACTTCTTGATATACTGGTGGGCAAGATTGGACTGACTGAAAAGAAAATGTCAAATTTTGGAAGTATGTTTCATTTAAAATGTGTTCAGTCAATCTCCCCATGTCATGTTGGTTTATTAGGGGGAGGGTGGGGGGGGGGTTGATTAATTTCGTCATATGACTGAGTGCAAGAAAGCCGTATCTACAGTAGCTGCCATAATGTTATATTTATTTAACACCTTGTCACTAGAATGGGACAAACTATCAAAATTTGCCTCGGATATGTCAGTGGATCGAAATGGTTCTTTAGGTGACACTTGAGAACCATTTCAATAGCTAATGACCCATGATTGGACAAAAATGGCAGCTATTGCAGTTATGACTTTCTTGCACTCACATGACGAATTTTAAACTAGATTCATAGTGGTATCAAAAAATCTTAATGTCTGGTTTTGTATCCGAGGGGCCGATTTCACTAACATTAAGCGATGGTCGCTAACCCCTGTTTTGATCGCTAAATCCAAAAATGATCGCTAAATACCGTGTATCTTGATCAATTTAGCGATCATTCTTGGAGTTAGCGATCAAATCGGGGTTAGCGACCATCGCTAAATGTTAGTAAAATTGGCCCCAGGAGTAATGTTGTAAAGTTTACTATCAAGAAACTCAAAATCACGACAGTAGATCGTGTCTGATTGTAAAATTGTCTTAGTGTGTGTCCGAATCCGTCCACATAGGAAACTTATTTATCCGTCCATGTAGGAAACTTATTTATCCGTCCATAGAAATAATGCACTGCACTGTTCAGTATCAATTTTATTAACGTTAATATAATAGCATCAGAAATTGATTATATGCTTAAATAATGAATATGATATCAAATTATTGTGAAAAAATGTGACTATTAATAAATAAATTTAAAATCATGAAAATAATGTTGCTGCATATTATTTCAAGTTATAAGGTCGACTCTAATCTTTGAAATACAATATTTCACTCAGAATATAAGCTGTATATTTAAGGTTTGAGTGGTTTCCAAAGCACGGAGCAATTAATTAAAGTATAAGTTTCATTCCCAAAGAAACAAGGTGAATTCTGACCGTTAAGATAATCATTAAGGTGGCTTAGCACAGATAGAATTCCTCTATTTATTTTCTTATTTTTTAATATATGGTGTTTCCATATGTGCTGATCACATTTCGGAAATAAAAAAGGGGTCACAGGCTTGGATTTTGAGAACTTAAATCCATTTTAAAACAGCATGTTTGACCACTTTTTACCATTGGCTTCCATAGCAAAATCAAAATAATTAAGACAAAAACACCTATAATCAAAAACACAGCTCTATTTCACTGAAAGTCAAAAAGGGAGTAAAGTTTACTCCCAAAAGGGAGTCCAGCAAGTTGACTCTATGTCAGTATTGACTCCATTTAGGGAGTCACTTATCATGATCAGCCACCTTAAAGTACCCAATATCTTTGAAAAAGGCTCAAATGATTTAAACTATGGTAAAAATCTGACGATTTTATTACTCTGGTCGCTTTTTTACGGGCGTTACATGAAATCAGTATATACAACAAGCCTTCTCAAGTGGTCGAAATGGCTGAGCTGCAGGCTACATCCAATAGTGGCCTGCAGTGCGGACCAGCACCTTAAAGACGATCCATGCAAATCTATAAATATGGGGAACACTGAGAGCAAAATGGGAGTCTAGTGACTCTTAAAAGGGAGTCCAGCATCAATGACTCTCACTCTTCAAAAGAGTTTAAGTGACTCCTTTGGAGAGTCATGATATAAGTGACTCCCCAAATGGAGTCAATACTGACATAGAGTCAACTTGCTGGACTCCCTTTTGGGAGTAACCTTGACTCCCTTTTAAAAGGCTTTCAGTGAATGCGAATGGTAGAAATTAAGTTTGACTGTGAGAAAGTTCACTTGGATTCATATAAAAACGTGCAAAAATGGAAAAACGTTAATTTTTGACCTTATTTGGCATGAAAATCAAAAAATTCCCATTCAAAGGTCATTTTTTTTAAATTGTTATTTTTAGCTTGTCCGGAAGGCCAAAAAATAGATTTTTGTGAATTTCTCAAAAAATTTGATTTTCGGTCAAAAATCAACATCACCATCATGCTCGTTGTGAAAATTCCTTTCTGGAAATGTATATTTTTATTAACTTATAAGCACTTGTTCAAAAGCTATGGTACAAAATACATTTGCAAAAACGTAAAATTGAGTAACGTGTTTCTAGGCATTTGAAGCACTTGTATTGGCAAATTTAAGGCAACATTGTCACCATTCTTTCTTAAATCGATACCCTGTCAGAGAATTAAAAGCCAAATTTGATACCCTATGTGAGACTTGCAGAGTACCAGGTCGGTTTTGGTACCCTATATTGCAAGTCTCGAGAACTGTTCAGGTGTCACCTTTTGGCGGGTGGTTACCCGGTCAGAATACCCAGTTACCCCCGGGGAATAATACCCTTTCTGAGAACATAAAGCTACCATATCTGTTCGAATGGATGCCCTCTCCGAGACCATACCTGTTTAAATTAATACCCTATCTGAGACCGTACGCAAATAATTATTTCAAGAAATCATAGGTAAAATGTAATCTTACACCCTTTAAACACTCTTAACATGCATTAATTCAACCATTCTTTCCTAGTTTGATATCCTATCAGAGACTTAAAAGCAAAATGTGATTCCCTATATATGTGAGACTTGCAGAGCACCATGTCAATTTTGACACCAAGTCCCGAGACCTTTTTAGTAACGCGGGTGGTTATCCGGTCAGAATACTCAGTTACCCCACCCCCGGGGGAAAACACTGAAATCAAAAATGATGCGTGCAATGCCCGGGGTGCAATGCATATAATTTTATTTCAATTTTGCTCTAGGCTTGGTTCAGAGTTATACAGAGTGTCCACGAATGATTTATACCCGGCTATTGGATTTATTTGTGGACAAATGGGTTAGGTTTTGGTCGAATCTTGTTCATTTTTAAGTTAAACAAGTCTTTAAGTTTCTGAGGAATTTTGAATTTTTCAAATCGCATGTTCCTGTGAAGAGATTTTCAACTAAAACTGACTACACTGAAACCGTCTTTTACTATTCCAAAGTTAAAACGTAAAATACAATTTAAGATTTATTAACTGACTGTGATGGATATGAAGTTTGTTTTGGAATAAGAAATAACAATTTTAGTCCGGTTACGCTTGAATAGCTTTACATAGTGAAAGGTACAAATAATCTTAGATGTTACGCACCTAAGGGAAACCCACCTCGAAACTTTACATTTGCCATATCTAATGACAACCGGAAGTTAGTGGTTTCGATGGGTATTATGGGTAATAACTCAATATTAGGACCAGTATTTGTCGACGGAGATATGCGCGGTGGTATGTTGACATAATCAACAGAAATGTTGTTCCTTAACTTGCCCGCCAGTGTCTCCATATCTGATTAAGACCATCTCGCTATTCTGAGTAGGAAGAGATTCAGAAGTCTGCAAGTTACTGCTTTTAGTAGATCATGGAAAATTGCAAAAGCAAGGAAAGAAGATCTGAAATTGGTCAAGTTGTATTCATAACTTTACAGATTGATAAATGCGCATATTACAAGTACTATTATACCTGCACGATTATTTGTACAAAACCACGTTTGAATCGATTTTCAATTACCTCATCGGAGTCATCGCACACAGCAATGAAGCATGATATTTTGATGAAATTTATGGCAAATGTAGAAGACTTATCCACTATTGTAGAAAAGTTGATGGTTTTATGAAAAATTATCATTAAATAATTTTTCTGATTTTTTGAAACCGGGTATAAATCATTCGTGGACACTTTGTACAATGTGTATTCAATAAAGTTCCACGCATATGGAATTCCTGTGTAATACATAACAACAATTCCATGATAGAATATTCGATACAGTTGCGAATAAAACGTATTCTATTCGATATTGGGGCAAACTACACGAGAGCTCGGAATGTACATTCCGACCTCTCGAGTAGTTTGCCCCATTAGGCCAAAAAAAGGGGGGTTTGGTTGTCCTCGACCGCCCGCCCCTATTTTTCGAAACTGGAAAAAAGTTTTTACTGTACAAAAAAATACCGCGCCTAATTTTCAGATTTCCAAAAAAAAAAGTGGTTTTTTTTTTTCTTTGAGAATTTTGATTTTTTTGAAAATATTTTTTAAGTTGTTGTTCTCATTTTGTTTCCATTTTATTACTGTTTTTAAACTTGTATAAAGATAATTTTTGGTACATTAGACTTATTTGCATCTTTATGGAGGTCATAATTTGGTGAAACTTTGACTTACATTTAAAAAAATATATAAAAAAAAGTTGTGGAGTACAACCAAACAATTTTTTTGGCCTTATCAACTCCCCGTTCTAATCTCGAGGTACATCAGTGGGAACATAAACATGGATAGTTGCATCGTATAGAGGGGGGCGTGGCCGAGCGGTTAGAGCGCTGGTCTCGTAATACAGAGGTTGTGGGTTCGAGCCCCGGGCCAGGCGGTTTACGTCTCCTTGATAGACTCACCAGGTATACACTGTATGCAGCGCCCCATGAAGGAGCATTCGCGCATGGGACCCACGGCTTTACGTGACTGTCCGACCACGGAGCAAGTAGAGTAAAGTTTCTTGCCCAAGGAAACAAGGAGACGAAAACGGATACCTTGGGCAAGAAACTTTACTCTAATTGCTCTGTGGTTCGGAAGTCACGTTATAAGCCGTTGGTCCCCTGTGCGAATGCTCCTTCTTAAATCCACTCAAAAAAAAGAGAAATGACTGAACTTTCACTCCAAAAAAAGTGAGAGTGAACACCACTCGAAAATGTATTGTCCTCCATTTAACTCTTTAAAGAGTGGACATTCACTCGCTGAGTGTGAACGTCATTCGTTTTTGAGTGAATATTTAGTAGAACGAGTAAAATGGTGAAATATTCACTCGAAAAGGAGTGACATTCACTCTCACTGAGTGAATGTCCACTCTTAAGAGAGTTAAATGAAGGACAATACATTTTTCGAGTGCTGTTCACTCTCACTCTTTTTTCACTCTTTTTGGAGTGAAAGTTCAGTCATTTCTCTCTTTGTTGAGTGGATTGACAAGTGCATGCAGCTGTTTTTGAGTGGTTTTCACTCTTTTTCGAGTTATGATTGGGATTCACTCGTTTTTTTCGCTCTTTTTACATTTAGAGAGTAGCGAATATCTCTCCGTGAGCGAATATGCTTGGGTGTGTACCCTCATTCTTGTAGTTTTACTATACGGATCTTGTGGTGGAGAATATAGTCTAACGCTGACTTCATGCCTGCTGTAATCTAAGATATCGCACTCGGGAAAGATAAACGCGTGGAAGCGATTTAAAGCTAAATCATTTTTCACCTACTGTGGCTTACTGCTGAGCCATTCCATCACTTGATTGTGTATCATTTTACCAGGTAACTCACTTTTCAGCAAAGAAAAGTGAGTTACTGAAAGTGACACTCCTAACTTACGTTGGAAATCTGATAATACACGCGTTTGTAGTTGGTTACAACAATTGAATTCAGTATCACCATCATGGTCTCAGAAGTATATACATCATAATACATATCATTACAGCACTTAGCGTAATGATATTTAAACATCCGCCTTTTAAGTTGTACATCAGAAATAGGCTTTAAAGTTGACCAGACATCAGTACTTAAATGAACCTGTTGGTGATTTTGGTGATGTTGGGCTTGGTAATCCTTCTCTGTTAGCCTGAAATGAATAGAAAAAAAGAAAAAGAAGGATAAAAGTCAATAGAGAGATTGAGGTTTAGGTTACCGTATACGGTAACGCAAACTGAAAAAATGCTTCACGTTTAACGTTACGGTATTCACTAATCCTATTTTTTTTTATCTTGTACCAAGGACCACACATGGGTACTTTTATTATCAGTATACTTATGTGATAGTTTATAAATCTAGTCCCAAAGTGCTGTGCGTGCGTATACATATAGCCACGACCTTTTTTTTTCATTTGTACCCGCTGTGATCACTGAGCGTGAATAACTGATGCCCTCTGATCATCAATCGATTAGTGTTGCCATTTCTATATACCATACAAATGCTATTTCCAAGTCAAGAATTGTATTAACCGCTAAATTTAACGTTTGTGTTCTCTATGAGTGAAATTGAAACAGAAACCAATGCGTAAAGCAAAATTAGCTTGAAAGATAGTAACATCAAGCTCTTATATTCTGAATATATGTTGAATAGATAAACAGTTGTTTTAATTCGTTTTTAATGCATACACTATGTTTGACTATGTGTTGATTTTTGCATATAGCTGTTCATAAAAGGCTGGTTAGTAGGGACAGTAGCCAATTTAATGGCTTCTCATTTGCATGAAAGAAAAATAAGGTTTACGTTAGCGTTTAGGTTAATGGTCCCGTTTCGCAATCTCTTTAATAGTAAAGGTCCGTAAAAGCTTCCAAAATTGCACATTCACTTGCTCCAATTTTGTTTTTTAGAGAAGTTTTTGTTTATTGGTATTGAAAATCTAAGTAAAATCTTAACACAAACAATAACAGTAATTTGCTATTTCACTAAATGACCACCAAAAGAACACCTTAAGCACCAAAACAAGCAAATGTAGGTCATTTTTTAATAAAATACCACACAAAAATGCCTAAAAAACTGCTAAAAAACGACCAAAATTATTTTGGGGTCGACCAAAACGAAATGTTGTCCTCCAAAAGGTCCACTTTTTGAAAATCCGCACCCCCCTTGAAAAAATCCTGGCTACGGGCCTGGCCGCACATACCCGTATC
>JXSR01S063247.1:0-10529 GCA_000969725.1 Ophiothrix spiculata
TATGTAAACTTCTATGTATAACTATATAAATTCGCAATGGCTTTAATGCTAAATGCAGACGATGGAAACGCCTGATATCTCCCACACCTCTTTGGGGTCAAAAAGTTTGTAAACATTTTTATACACTTGATATACAGGTATAATGCGACCAATGCAACTAACGCCACGTCTACATTTAATGACAGCTTCACATACACACTGGCGAGTGATGTATTGGAATTACGAATGATCGTCGATGATCAAGCCGTTTCTACTGGAGTGGCCTTCAAACTACCAATACGTGTACGTATAATATGTTTATTTAACATGTAGGTGCTGAAAATCATTCTGAACAGTGTTGTGTTCCTCAGGGGTCAGTCCTTGTCCCTCTGTTATTTATATTGTATAGAATTATCATTTCCAAGTAATATACGTTGCCTAAATTTTACATATAGTTAGAAGAATGTCTATAGGAGCGATTTCCATCAAAAAACATTAAAATGAATATTTTAACCATGTATCACTGCAGTAGCTGTTTTCTCATTATCATCAAATGCGAGTTTCCCATTTGAACACCCCTAACATCCCTAATGTGAAGTGAAGTGAATTGAAGTAAAACCACATTATTGTTTCAGGATTCCATCGATGATCCATGTAGTGGGAAGAAAACCAGCTTTTGTACATACTGGGATTCTAGGAAAAAGTGAGTCTAAATCAATATACTTTGCTCAACACCAAATAGACGGGCCTCTTTATGAATTGACACAAATGAGCGCGTGCGTAGCTGAACACAACAGACTTATTATACTCTATGTCTATGAACACTATTAGTTATCCCCTGTTTGTTCAATGTTCATGCAATACGAGAAAATATTATTGGTTTGGGTTTGTATCACAGCCTCGTGTGATACGAAGTTACGAACCCAAACCATTAATATTTTTCGTATTGCATGAGAACAAACAGGTGATAACGAATTTATCACTCAGTACTCATGAGTAGAAACAAAATTTTAAAAATATTACTTAAGCTTACTCGATGTTTCTGGCACTGAAACTCCTTCGAGTGTCAATTTCGGCGATACTAAAAATAGGCTTGGCTATCGTCACATTTAATTTAAATATTCAAAGAAACGCTCTTACATGTATTAGAGCGTTACCTTTGGTATTTATTGGAACAGATTCCTGCTTCTTTCTTTGTTTTTCTTCATGAGAAGTTTAAAACGCCTGGTGTTTCGGCCTACTTGTTTGTTGACAATCGACTCCATACTCATAGTTCGTATTGTGTAGTTATTTACCGATGCGCGCAAATTAATTATTGTAACAGAGCTGGGCAATACGAACATTTCGTATTACCCATCTGGCAAATTTAGCAGAGTAATACGAAAATATCTTTCATGGCTTGAAAATGACAATTGACCAATGATATTGAAGTATTTATATCTACTGAATGATAAAACAGGAGACGCAATGCGTGTTGTTATATGTACGTGTGATTCACATAGTATCCACGGCCCGCGTGTAAGTGGGATTATGTTTACTTGAAGATAAGTCTCATAATTTCCGCCTATTTAGTGTTGATCAAAGTACAGGCTTATGCGTTGCGGGAGGGCTGACATCATTGTACAACTTCAGCCCAACACACGCGATCTGGTTCCAAACAATGACTTGAAACCTCCAATCCGATCTATGTAAGCAAGTAGGGTTGCCTCACATATATATTTTTTATACTATAGTTAAACTTCGTTATTCATATTTCGCCGTGCAATAACCAAAGAAAGTTTGAACAATCTTCTTTAATGTCTTCCAGTAACATGTTAAGTTCAATAACGCCGAAAAAACAAAGAAAGAAAGAAACAATAATATTATCATCTCATTTGGGAATAGATTGTTGATATTATGTTATTAGACATTTCTTTCACGCAGGTAACAAGCTAAAGCTACGGTCACAATGATCGTACGATCAAAAGACTCGTACGATTCCTTTAAGAATGAGACTCGTACGACGTTCGCACGGCGCTCACAAGAATAGGTATATTTTTTTACAAATAGCTGACAAATGTTAATTTTTATGAAATTTCTTTTATGGGCAATGTTAAAAGATGTATTTCCCCTTGACGAAAATGAGTTTTGTTTTTAAAACTGATTTAAAAATACCCTTACGACTGGTCGCAAACGCCTTACAAACAAGCTGCGATCAGTTGTTTTGACCGATTCGTACGAACGTCGTACGAACGCCCCAAGAGCATCGTACGATCATAAACAGTTCTTAAGCTCGCAGCCTGGTTATTGGACATGTTCAATATCTTGCTACGAGTGCCTTGCGAGTACCTGCATAAGATTGCCGCACGACGTTCGTACGGAGCTCGTACGGCGTTCGCACGACTGTCGTACGAACATCGTAAGAGCTTTGCCATTGTAATTCATATTCAAATGAATGCTTTTTAATGCGGAAGTTGACAGAGGCGTGTTAATCATCTCTCTGGGATTAGCATATAGTAATCACATTTGCTGTATATGTTGATATTGACATGGTCGGTGGACATACAATGGCTCGTAGTTTATGGTCGGTGGACATACAATGGCTCGTAGGACACAAGGCTTACAAACTCCACAAAGCGAGAAATTATTCGTTCAACCTTGGTGTCCACCACGTTCATATTGACTCCTTTTGTCCCTATTCAATTATAATGCGCTTGAGATAGTAGAAAGAACACGAAACACATCGTCAAATATTGATTTATTGATCAGGTAAAAGAGCTACATTTCCTATACTATAACATGTGTTTTTATTCATTTTTTAGTGTGCTTCTCTTAAAGAAATGAAAAATCATAGAATTTGTAAAGTTGAATATATCAAAATTTGCCGTCGACAAGCAGGCCGCATTTGAGGCAAAATATCGCTAGGTGCAAGCATTTTCATGCACGAAGGAATTGACAATTTTGTCACGTATTTTGACCTATTTTTACTGACTTCTATGCCATAATTTCTCAAAAGCGGCCTAGCACATAAATAATAAATTATTTTAAATTTCAGTTCATAAAAATGCGTTGAGTAGTTTGTCCAATATAAAGAAACTAATCATTCTTGTTTGTGATTGGCTAATACAGAATCTGTCAGAATCAGTGTGGGTGACTTGACATGCTTGAGTAAATCCGAAGTTACATTAAGGTTTGGACATCTGAATTTTGTCCACCTGTAAGTGTTGTGAGGAGCAATTGGTATGCTGTTCTCAAACATTACTAGTCATTGATTATGTCAACGAGAATAGGCACTGCGACTGATTTTTAATTTCAGGGGCGGATTCAGGGGATTGAATACCGTACTCTTACCGTACTAGAAGTTGAAAGTAGTGAGTCCTAATATGCTTTGCGATAGTGGCACCATGGAGAATTTGAATATGATGTCACCCTCCCCCGTTTTTTTTCCTTAAGCGAGGACTTTGTTGTAATGACGGTATTTTGTGCCGTAAAATTACTTTTACCCTACTCTTTTCTTTTTCTGTAATTCTACACTTTCTCTTAATATTCTTTCTTTATGTGTTCTTTCTCTATAGTGTTGTATATCCCCCTTTCCACGCTTTATTCTTGTACTTTATTGACAAAATTGTACGAACATCATGCGATAATGAACCTGGTGAAAGCTTTCTTCACTGGCGACATGTTAAATAATCTATGATTATCAATTTCCAGTAGCGGACAGCGTACAAAGACCCGACCTAATTTGTTAGATTTTGAACACAGACAGAAATGTGTGCGATCTTGCGAACTGATTATGAGTAAACACTCTTTCGTAAGACCACTGCAAGACGCTCGTAAGAATGTTTACGAAGTGGTCAAATAAACAACGGTCGTACGAGCACCGTACGACCTATTGTGACCACAGCTTTAATACATGCTATTGTTCATATTCTAACATTCAATGAATCAAAATAAAGGGCATACGGAACGAGAGGTGTCACCAAGGTAGCTGAAGATGATAGATCGGTGTCGTGTCAGTCCGAACACACTACAAGCTTTGCAGTACTTCTTCGAGTAACAAACATATGTAATGAGGTGAGTGAACCCATGCATCCTTCAGGTAAAGAATTCATTAGGATACACATTTATACCAGAGGTACACTCTAAGAAATGACCGTATTTTTACGGTAGAAAACCGGTATTCTTTAACGGTGAATTCCCGTAAGAAAATATTTACGGATGAAATGTAAATTTTTACGTCTTTTACGGGATTTTACCGTAAATGTGTGGAAAAAACGGGGAAATTCCGTAAATTTTTAGCAAAAAAGACAATTTGACACCACAGAAAATATATACTAAATATAAGATATATTTGTAGTTATTGTACTAAGGCTGCATATT
Organism: Ophiothrix spiculata; assembly: GCA_000969725.1. Classification (NCBI taxonomy): domain Eukaryota; kingdom Metazoa; phylum Echinodermata; class Ophiuroidea; order Amphilepidida; family Ophiotrichidae; genus Ophiothrix; species Ophiothrix spiculata. Next base: position 4,339 of record JXSR01S063247.1, read on the forward strand.
TTCCCTTGGTGTGGCCAGTAAAATACCGTATATTAATTTACGGCAAAGTTGTAAATTTTACGGTAAAGTGTTGGCAACAAAATTGCCAGTGATTTTACCGTAAAATTTACGGGAAATTTCTAAAATACCGTAAAATAATTTACGGCAAGTTGTAAATTTTACGGTAAAGTGTTGGCAACAAAATTGCCAGTGATTTTACCGTAAAATTTACGGGAAATTTCTTAGAGTGTAGCGTTAAGCTGTTAAATCTTCAGATTCATATTCCGATTTTAAATCTTAGGTCGGTATGATCAAAAGAGTTTTAGAAGTTAGATCTGGTTTAAATTTAGATCAGGTCTAAGTCAAACTTACTACTGCCCTGATAGGACTTTTTGTAGCATTTTTAACTGTGACAACTTTCAAAATTAAAGATTTAGCTACCTATTTTACAAATAACACAAACATGATACTATTGGTTGAGAAATAAAACAAAACATCACTCAAACCAGGTCTAACATTAAACCTGGTCTTACTCTCAAACCTCTACTGAACATACGGATTTTAGGGTCTAATCACCACGTTGCTACACAGAAGCAGTCAAAATAGAAGGATTTCCAAACAAAATAGTCAATTTTGGGCTAATTTTGGAATCTTTGGGTAAAGACAAATCCACACTTTAGATGTCTGATTGTAGTGGTTTTCAAACCCAAAACTTCTTAGTTCTTTCTTCGGAAGGGGGTGGGTCCCCCAAAAGCGGGGCTGCTCTGCAATTTTTTTCACGACCCCCTATCTAAGAGCCGAAAATTTTATGATCCCCTACCAACAGAACCCATTATTTTGTGACCCCCCCCCCCTCAGCAACACATGAGAATAACAAGTCAAATTACTGTTTTTTTCATGGTTGTTTGTTTGTTTTGCCATGTTTACAATACAGCATTACATTAATGTCATGCTATCTCTGGCTATTTTTTCTGATGATGTGCCTTTTTGAGAAGACCTATGTTGTAAAAATTGCTACAGAGGGAGTCTTGAGGGGGTTGTGCCCCCTCAGCTTTCGAAATTTTTTGAAAAATAAGACCCAAAAACGTGCGATTTCATGCATACTTGAACAGAACATACTAACATTTTTTCCTTCAAACCAGCATACTTTTTTGTGACCCCCCTAATTGTGATGAAATAATTTTATGACCCCCTATTTTCATGTCAAAAAAAAACATGAGCCCCCCTAGTATATTTGGGACCCACCCCTTCCGTAGAAAATGCCAGCCCCCTTATAGCATTATCCCTGATATATACGTACAATTCAAAATTACTTAGTCAAAATTGAAGGGTATTTAATTATTCAACAACTCACCGTATCTTCTTATACGGGAACGCGCCGTTGTTGATTCGTGATGAATCAACAGTTGATATTCAAATAAGCGCGTCACGCACGGCACAGCGTACACGGAGGTGCGTTTACGCAGTACACATAAGTCGGCGCACTGTTCATCGCGCGTTGGAAACTGGTGTACGTGCAAGGACTGGCGTTTGAGAACATTAAAAAACGAAAAAGCAAAAAACACTGAAAACTAGCATTTTGCATCAGATTCTTCTAAATATTTTTATGAAGATGAGTTTTTAGAATTTAATTCATACGTTTTCAGGAAGATTTTCGTTGTTGAAAGGTATTCAAACACGCTACAGAGTTGTTCATCGCCAATCAACAACTCTGCATCCGATGCGTCGGCGTATTTTTATCACGCTCGGGTGGCTAAAGCATGGATGCATCGTTGTTGATTGGCGATGAACAATTCTGTAGCGTGTTTGAATACCTAAATAAACCTTGAGATGAGTAGCAACCAGCATAACACATAAAGCAATATGAACATACCGTATTTTGAATCATAACAATGTGAGCCATTCTTGTTGAATATTCAAACAAACGTATGTTTAAGATTTGTCCAAGTGGTAGCAACAACATTAGTCAAAAATAATGACAGAATCATGAAGGACTCATGCGCAGAATATATTAATACGCAGTGATTTGGTCTTAATCAATCCTAATCAATCATTGTTAGTGTCTTACACAAAAACAAAAGCACACAAAGTTCACAGTAGATTTTTATTACACGACAGACAAAATTTGCAAACATTGAATATAGAATGTTTTCAGATAGATTTTAAGATGAAGTGTGAGCGTGTGTATTACATTATTTGCAACCTCTGATTGATTTTGTTCTGTGCTCATTGACAAATTAACGAATTCATAACCACATTCATGAAATAGGACACACTGGAATGATATTTCATTTACAAGTCATTTATGATTATCGGTAAACTACGTATTCCTCAGTACTGTACGATCTGATATAGTGGGAACTCTTTCAATACATTTCAGTACAAAATTTGTTCAAAATCCTGATAACACAAAAATTGACTTCTAAATCCCTAGCACTGAATTGGTTCTTAGATAATAAGTGATGGATAACATAAAATAATGATGTCACAAATTTAAATGTGTGATCCATCACATTTTATATTAAGAGGTAAAGCTTAGCGTCCAAAGACATTTGCTCGGCCGAGTGACATTCGCTCTTGATATTCGTTCTGATTTATTCGCTAAAACGGAGCGCGAACATCGTTTCAATCGACGAAAGCGATTGTCACTTGTGCGTGCATATTGCAGTGCTATGATTATTGAATAAACAAAAAATATTCGGAGCGATCTTGGTTTCGATACAATCTGAAGTGTTGCGAATGCCGTGAAATTTGTTAAGCGAATGACGCTTCCCGTTGGAGCGAAGTTTCTTTGGTACGGTGAGCGAATTGTCACTCAGACGAGCAAATGGCTGGACGCCAAGCCTTAATGTTAACTCATTCTATTCACAGGACTCTGTACATGAAAAAGTGTCTACTTTGCTCACCCAGTCATGCATGAGCCTGTCCATCATCGCCATGTTTATAATGATCTTGGTTTTGCTTTGGTTTGAGTAAGTATCTTGTCATACCGTGTTTTATGTACCAAGTGACCTATACAGCCAGGAAGAAGAAAAATAAGAAGAGGAGGAAGAAGAAGAAGAACACTGTATAAGTCAAAAGCTAATACTTTTTTAAATATTCATGGGCAAATTGTGTTAATTCATTGGTCACTCAGAATATCTTAAGAAAAAGATTTCACCAATTGAATTTTCCCAATTATAAGTTGGGTTTTTGTCAGGTGACCCTGTAATAAGTATAATCGCTGTTAGCTATGAGCATTTGTTCATGTAACCCAGATTCTTATGTTATCACTGCTACAGGGTATAATTCAGTACTAATCATACTCTATACTAAATTATTACTTTACGCTACTTTAGACCATTGCGCAAGATGGAAAGAAATATCATACATATCAACTTAGCAGTTTCCCTTTTCTTGGCATATATGGTGTTTCTCATTGGAATTGATCAAACAGAAAACAAGGTACCGTACATTGATTATTTGATATCTGACACAAGCGCCCTCAATGTCGTTAGTATAAGACTTTCCACAGTTACAATTGATCTTATTTTAGATATCTAAAATTGTCCAGTTCTGATGCAAAGCTTTTCACTGGTATCTCTAGCTGTTTGATGGAAATGACCCTTTTCTGTTCAAAAGCATTTATATATGTCGAACGCGCTTCATGACATTAAAAGCAGTACAAAAACGTTTCCAATTGAGTATAGTACTGACTAGCTGTGGCCAAGATACTACTGTGAAGGAATGGAATAAACTACCTGCATCCGTTGCCCATAGCCCGAGCCTGGACATTTTTTAAAACCACCATCAAAGATTATTTCAATGAACCATGCAACAAACCACAAAATTAAAGAAATACCACCATCCAGAGGTCACGTTAGCGTGATGTGTCGACAGATGCTTTGCTAACTATACAAGACAAGACAAGACAAGATAGCGGCTCACCTTCTTTTTAAAAACATACCCTCTTCTCTAAAGATGGAATGTATTTAGGTAGAGAAATCCAGATGCCCACTGATGATGGAACAAATTGCCTCTTGATCAGGCTGATTAGATTTGAACTTGGTATTTGGACAATTAAGTCATGGGATCTAACAGAGCATCTAAGATGGGGATTCAACTGAAGATGTTCCGGGGCCTCCCATAATATACACACGAGTAGAGAACGATGTGAGGGTTCCAACTTCTCTTCGGTTTCCATTGACTGGATATGGAATTTTTCAGTCAGTCAGTCAGTCAGTCAGTCAGTCGATCAATCGATCGATCAATCGTTTTTCTTGATACAGATAATCTGTTCATTAGTAGCAGGAGTGTTACATTACCTGTTCCTGAGTGTGTTTTGCTGGATGTTGGTAGAAGGCATTCATCTGTTCTACAAGGTTGTGATGGTCTATGGAGCCGAGGAAAGTCGACTGCGATATTATGTCGTCATTGGCTGGGGACTGCCTGTTCCTATTGTTGCTATTACAGCTGGGATCACATCCGACAGTTATACTTCGCCTACCATGTAAGTTCCATTATTGTTTTATCGGCGCGGTACCTTTTGTAAGATGTTTTAAGAATCAGTTAACATTTATGAAATTTAGGATGCTTAAAACGTATTAGGAAATCACCAAAGAACAGCCAAATATAAAATAGATCATCAGAGGCGTCTTCATGTCGCGTTAACAAGAAGTAGCTATCCTCTGCTTTAAACTCTTTAAGTACGCAAAGCTTAGGTTGTGATTTAGCTTCGACATTTGTCTTTAGTTACCACGGTACCGTGTATAAGACCAACATAAATTGTACCACGCGCATCCCTCGTTGCGATAGACGTTTAAACCCACTGGTTCCAAGCAGATTGAACACTGAGTATTCTTATTGGGCCAATCTTGGCTTTCCATTGGCATTATTTGCATTGTCTGTTATCTGGGAAAGGTACCTCAAAAAATAACGTACGCACAGCCCTGTTCATTGACATGATTGATCAAAAGTAATTTTAATTTGAGAAGAGCTTTCAAAGGACGTTTTAATTTTGTGAGTTCTATTTTCTTTCAGATGCTGGCTAAATGTAGAAGGAGGTATCATTTGGGCTTTTGGTGCACCTGTGTTGGTTATAATTCTGGTAGGAACTTAATTTTTGTCGTTTAAACAACAGTAGTCACTTCTACTCACATAGTCATGTTAGTTGGAAATTTGAGAAAATTCAGACCTTAAAAAATGCGGGGTAAATCAAAATTTATTTTTGGAAACAAGCTTTGTTTTTAGTTGGATCAGTGTCGAGCGCTACACAGCGATTACACGCACGCTCAAGGCGTCACAAAGAACCACAAGTGTTGTAAAAATGCTGGGCCAAAAGCTTTGGTACGGTAGTATCAGTTAAAAAAATAATGATTTTTCTGATTCTTAAGAAAAGTTTATAGATATATCGCTCGGTCATTTGCCATAATCAGAAATTGCTCGCAGGATTCTTGATGTTCTATAATCATGATAATGAGATTCTCCAGATGAAATTTCTTCGATGAACCTCTTACAAAGAGTACAAAGAAACGCTACCTCAGTGCTCTATCTATTGTATTTTACAGATAAACGCCGTTATCCTGTTTATGGTCGGGAGAATAATATACCGGTCGGTTGGTGGACAAGAATCTGCTCAGGGGATAAGGTACGCAAATAAATCGTTTTGACATTTTTGAAGTTGATTTTTTGCCATTAAGAAGCCAGATGAAAATGAAACATAGTCCTGCAATCCGCCTCATGGCAATAATGCTGCATGTAAAGTTAGTTTCAATCAGTCAATCAATCATTTAATTTTATTTGTTTTCATCTCAAGTTACAAACAAAAACAATTTACAGGAATATACTTCTTATCTTATAATAATGCACAACATAATCATTTATAAAGAGATGTGGATGCCATCAAAAAAGCAGAGACTGTTAACCGTCTTGTCTTAATTACTTTAAGTAAATTTTATTTAAATCACCATTTTTGAGTAAGAATCTTTTTTCCCTAGATTTCTAGAATGTTCCAGCTTCAACAGAGAAACTTCATTTTATTTAGTTTTATTTGTTTTGTTTTATTTTATTTTAATTTATTTTGTTCATTTTTTCTGCACTCAACAAATTAGTCCCATAGATTTTAACTGGGCCATTTTTTTAAAAGTAAGCTCTATTCTTCATCTTTTTTTTTGAAAGTAGATACTTTGTGATGATAATACTCAATCAGGTATTCTTGATCTTTTAATTTCCTC
>JXSR01S063257.1:66411-80140 GCA_000969725.1 Ophiothrix spiculata
CGTTTTAATATGTTTTTTTTGTGTCCGTACATAATTTAGGGCATTGCTTCTTACAGATCTTATTGGTCTTCCAGCAATGTCCTCCATATTGTCGCGTTAGTGTTCTTTTTATGCCGTTGTTTATGTTATCAACTTGCTATTGTTATATGTCTTATATGGAAATAAAGATTTTGTAAACTAAGTGTGCACATTCGGGCTATTCCAGCAAATAGTCTGGAATCTTATCAAGAGTTATATAGAAATCCAAACCCACCAGCTTGTTTCCTTTAAAAATGCTGGATTTTGGTAACTGGAACATCAAGACACGATGCTGTCTAAAAAGAAAACAAAATCCATCCTCTATGGGGGACATTTTTTTCTGCTTGCTCATTTTTCAATTTAATCAAAGGATAAATTTAAATACAGAGGAAAATCTTGCTGGTGCAAAATTAAATACTTGACTTTTTTGAGACTGTGGTTTATCCGTCTGCAGAATTTAGGATGAATTTCTATTCCGCCTTTTCCATCCTCTATTGAGCGTGAACATGGAACTAGGTAAGGTCTCAAAAGACATGTTTTCCTTTGCATGATTTTCTAAGTTTGCACAAAAACTGGACCTAGAAATGTCAATCACATTTAACTTCAAGTTCATGTCATTTGTGTGGCTTCAATGCAGCATAATTCAGTTTACAATAAAATCTTGACTGTGAATGCCATATCAAATCACGGGAGAATTTCTTTGCATCGCGTGTATGATGTAAACTTTTATTTATCCAAATCACTCAATAATGGCTTGAATTAAACTCTAAGATTGGCCGTTTAGCACCTTTAAATATTTATTCAACTTAATACTTCAGTCTACATAAAAACAAACCGGGGGCAAAAATACTTAACCCATACTCATTTCAAAAGTTAAGTATGATGAAATCTAGTATTTATCTTGGTTACAAATGTAAGAAAAACATGGCTTTGAATCACAAGGCCTAAAGCAATGATACCCATCTTAAAGACTTGATTTTCAAGTCGCCAAAATCCTTAGGACAAATAAAAACCCAAAATTAATCACAAAGCGGAACCCACATGACTTTTATGAAGTAAAATAAAGTTATCATTTCAACACATCTAGATTGATTGTTTTGTCATATTTGCAAGTACAAGGGCAGTCAGGTTATCATTTTACTTCATTTTCATTTTATTTACTAGTATGGCACCTTAAACACATTAAAGAAAATGCAAAATACTAAAATGATAATACAAAAGTTATAATCAAATAGAGGTTCCTATAATAGATCGGTTTCATGAGATTGATATCACTGCTTAACCCCATAACCTATTTCAAAAGCTGATGGAAGAAATGAGTAAAATTATTCATTCAAAGTCAAAATGTGACCTTCCAGCCAGTATGAGCAGTAAATGCCAGACACTTCATTTTGCGCTACAAGTGAAAATACATGTCAAGGTCATAATTTGCCGAAATTGATTTTTTGACAGATTCACAATCCTAGTGCTTACTACAAAATACCAGCAAAGTTTCATTTCAAGAACACGATAGGAAATGTGAAATAAATTGGTATATTCTTAAGACAATCAACAGAAAATACAGGGCTTAATAATCTGTGAACGCGTTTATCTCAGTTATACGTTTTACTCCCTGACAACCTTTGACGGACCATAACTTGACTTCTGGAAATCATGTGAAGTTGATTATGGTGTCATTTTAATTCTTAAAGCATGGTCTTTGTAAATAATTAAAAAAGTGAAAATGACAAGAGCTGGCATTTACTGCTGTTTTGGGCTGGACGGTCACAAATAATGCCCAGGCCGGTCGGTCGAGAGGTCAAAATCTCGATCATTTAAGTCAACTTCTTTAGTTACAAACACCTGCAACGTAAAGAATCTTTTATTTTCCGTTTATTTAACCAATATTGATATTTGATATTTAGTTATTAAATCAACAATTACATTTCTTTAAGTTTTGATTATTTAAAATATAATCATGACTCTAAATCCCCTTCCTAAAAACACACCAATTAGCTAATAAAAAGCGAAAGAAAAGATCAATTTCCATTTTTTTCTATAACGCCGTATTCATTATCTCGACCAATGATTAAAGACGGATTGCTGGGGGAATTAATATCTTAAAATAATAAATACACAATAAGGGAATGTCCAGGAGCGTGTTTTTCAACAATCTCTTCAATTCAATGAAAAAGCCTCTATGGCAGAAATGATAAAACCGACTTTATTCTTTGGAAATTAGATATTGGTGTCCGAATTTATATGAATGCAGAATAGAGGGGTCATTTAAGAATATATATCTAAGATAGACGAGTGGAAAGGGTTTGAACATAGTGTATTACAATGGTGGAAAGGGAAACGGAAAATACGGGTAAAATTCAAACATTATTTCTAATTCTTAGCTTTAAGAAACTTTTTTTAATTGTTTGCTCAGATACACATGTTCCCTCCTTTTCAAATAATAATACATGTGCTTGCCTTTTTAGCAATGACAGTGACTGAGATAAAATTTGTAATTCTTTTGATTGTTGTACAATCAAAGTTAAATGCAATCAAAAAGGTTTCTGAACGATTCGAAAATATAGTGAAATTTTGTTTGCAGGCTATGGGTTAGGCCTACTATGGATGGAGTGCATAATAGGGCTATTCCAGATAATTTGAGCCCCCCATAGAGGATGTTGGAATACCAGATTGTTTTGGCAACAGCGGGCCTTTGAATTCCAGAGTTTTTAAAACACAATTTCCTGTTTTCCAGAAAATTATCTATAGAGTCACCAAAAATCCAACATTTTTCAAAGAAACTGGCTCATGGCTCTTGAATTCCATAAAAAAATAATAACATTCTTGATGGAATTCCAGACTTTTTGAATGAGGACAGTTTACCTCCTCTATGGGGGGAGGGCAATTTTTTTTTCTGGAATAGCCTATTGTTACTCAATTATAGAAATCGACACCTGCACTGTCATCAACAATACATATTTTGGAGTCTCGCAAATTCTTAAAGGTTTTTATGTTCACAATCACTTGAAAACTGTTAAAAAACGAATAAATATATTTTTCAAGGACATTTAGCTTTTATTTTGTCATCATATGTTTCAACTACAAACACTGCCTTTAAGGAACTCGCAGAATACGTTTTGTTTCGAATTATTTTGAACTTTAGGCGTCTTTTCTAGATGGGCTCATGTTGTCATCTGTTCCCTTCCTGGGCCCTCCGTTATGTCTTCTTGCGTTAATTTCGGCTTCACTTTCTCTCCTACAAACCGTGTAGTCTTATTTGTCCTTAATAAATCTTTGGGTTATAGAGGTCACATTGCAGTTTATTCTGTTAAGTTCTTAATTTAATCTTGAGATGGAGAAAATTACACTTCTCGGAATCAGATCATTAAGCTATGGTTTGATGTTCAGGGTTCTGGCAATTTTCAGCAAATGCCATTGCGCTCGACGTGTATCGATATACAGTCTTGGTTCGCACTACTAGTAATGTGCCTTTAAGACGTAAAGTAAAGACGGAACGTTGTCACATGATGAAAATGGACGTCTCTGGGTTTTGTTTGTTTGTTTGATTATCATTTTTTTTTGGGGGGGAGCGGGTTGGCGCAGCGGTAGTTTCCTGGCATTGCACCAATGAGGTCCCGGCGCTTTATGTGCATTTGGTTTTCAGCCCATGCTCGCTTCCGCGGGTTTTCTCCGGGTACTCCGGTCTTCCTCCTGCATTCAAAACTGAATTTAAAAAACATCTTGGAGCCCCGTTGAAGATACGCTTCCTTTAGCTTTCTTGGTTCCAAGTTCCAAGTTGGGTTTCCTTGGCGAAAGCCTAAACAAGGTGATTTTTTATCCAACTAAAGGTAAATGCGATGATGAAAACTTATTACGCAATATCGATATTCACGATTTTTAGATTTAATGGCCTTTCGAAAAAAAACTCTGGATACCACATAAATGATCGAATTTAAAAATGCCATGCTATTAACTTGAATCATTCACTTCAGGCGTCATTCATATATGTATATAACTTGAATCATTCACTTCCGGTGTCATTCATATATATAACTTGAATCATCCACTTCCGGTGTCATATATATAGTTAATATATAACTGACTCGAATCACCAAGATAATAAAATGCTTTCAACAGTCCGGTCCAAGTGCCCATATCGGCAACATTGCCCAAATGGGCAATACTTTTCCTAATAAGGCAATCTGAAATCAAAAACAATCCCATAATGCACCACTTCAACTGAAATAATTTGCTGTTTGTTTGTTGGTTTTAAGCTATTTATTAATAAAAAATATGTCATGTTTTTAGTGTATTTGAATAATTGAATATGTGTTAATATAATTTTGAAATAAAACAACATATTTTATTATTCAAGTCCAAAGATTATAAAAACCGTTGAATTTGAATTTTGAATTTAAATACTAACCGCACGGTCACATTTCATTCCACACGGTCAAAACTTTTTAAATAATATAAATAATAAGTTGTGTAAAGGAAAACATTCCCAAAGTATGAATTAAGATACAACAAAAGGAAAACCGTTAAGGTTGCTGGTTGTTCAATTGGGAAGACTTTCAAAAATCATATTGCCTAATTCGACTTGTCTATTTGGACAATGTTGCCGATTTGGGCACTTGGTCCGGACTGTTCAACGTACGACTTGATCAATTACCGTCATGCCTCCAGTTAAATGTGGGAATGTAAAACAATATTTTTGAGTTAGCGCAATTAACATGATTAATGCAATTAATTGAAAAGTTATGTATCAAAGAAAGCTTTTAGCACCATTGTTTTATTTTTTTAACCCTTTGTGTTAACACCTCATTTGGCAGTTTGAATTTGTTCCTCTCAACCAAATTGTCAAATTTCCCTCTTTTTTTTTGAGTGTTACTGGAACGTTTTTGTTTCTTAATGCGACCAACCAATGACATATGTGATACCTAAGGCAACATGAAAGTTGATCTGTAACAAATAACGTTATCTTACCCAAACTTAACCCATGACCTACATAAGGTATTATATAAGAAAATCTTTAAACCCCAAAATAAAGGAATCTTTAACAAAACTATAATAACCAACTCTTCTTTATAGATTTTAGCCTTTTGAATTCCTTTGACAATGAACTTAAAAGTTACCCGTTGTATAAATAGTTTCAGATGTATCGCCCAAAGTTATGACTTATATCAAAGCAAATAGTAACAATAAACTTTATCTAGGCCTGTCATATCACGTTGAACCCTTCTAGGCTTAAAATAATACCAGACAAGATCGGTGTCACAAGTTTATTGAAGAGAATTTTATTTTGGGCTTAAAAGCTCTTAAGTTCAGTGCCTAAGATCATCTAAACTAAAACTTTATACTCACGTGAAAAACCACCATAGACAAGCCCTCTTGTATGTTTTTGTAAGTCGAATGGAGCGACGTGTTTACTTTAACTCAGGGAATATAAAAAGAAGCCAATCAAAAACGGGATGAAAGACTCCATAAAACGCCCTTTTCAAGTACTAGTACCTGTGTTGCGTTTTGTTATTTTGTTATTTTAAAGAAAGTTATTATAGCGACATACGTTTCAAACTTGACTTGAAGAGGGTGACAAAAATGGCTCATGCTAAAAGCTGTAGAAAATAATAAAAACAAATCTCTTCTGTTAACTCTGTATTCGTAGCAAAATTGTATTATCTTTTTCTACAAAAAAACTGTTCTTTAACACAATGTATATTTATGTCTAAAATAAATGTCTCGTTTCCGGCTCGTTTCAAAGTATTGGGAAGCTTGACCGAAGCATGTTTTTTTCCACAACTCGTAAGTAAACTTAAGATTTGTTTCTCTTAATATATTGTACATGTACTCAGTTTGGTGGGGAGAAAAATACATCGAGATACACCAGACACCTACTCTATACTACATAGTCCAGGCCAAAATCACCTCATAGGTTCTTAAATAACACAGATTAATACACTGTTAATATAAACTGTCAAACAATTTAATTTCTAAGTTTACAAATATATCAATCAACTTGGTTTTAAATTCTACTTTTACACTTACATTAACCGCTGCGTATTCCGCGCGATCCTACGATATATTTCCAAGATTTAAAATCCAAGTTATAGTCTGTTATTGATCCGAGACATAGTTCTTGTATAATCAGAAGTCCTGAAATCCACTTGGCAAAAATAATTCCAAAATGTTCCTGACGAACTCCAACGACGAATTATAGCCAAGCAATCTAAAAAAGCTCTGCTTGGCTTAGAAGCTGGATCCAAAGCACAAAATCCACTCGAACATTAAATAATATAATAACAGGTTGTCTTTGATTCTCCATTTGTTGTACTCCAATTTAATTCTCCATTTCAAGTATCTTTAACTCCAATCTCCATTCATCTGCATAACTTCATCCAACAAAGTCAAAAACTCCACAAGCAGTCCTCAAGCAACTCAAACAAAGTCAATTCCACTTCTACCCAAAATATTACAAGGCCCGGACCACAGTCTGTTTCCAAAGGAAATTCCCAAATGACATCATTGCCTTTTTTAAAACAGTAATGTACAGTCTGTTTTAGCACATTGGGAATTTCCCAGTCCATTTACAATGCAATATAAAAATAATATAAACACCTTATGTGGCAATATGGGATTCCCAAAATACCGGTACTTAAAGATGGTCTAATAATGGAAATTCACATCATCTATCATCTGATTGGTTAATGTAAACCTATTTTTACAGAATTGGAAATTACACTAGATTGCAAAATAAAATTCACTCAGAAAAGAATCCCTTTCTGTGGCAATCAAAGATCTCAATAATTAACTTTCTTTAATTAAATAATTAATTAATCAACAAAAACAAATAATTAACTTCACATAACAATAGCAAAAGACATCAATCAAAAAAATACTCCAGCAATGTTAAGTAAAATACTATGATTTAAAAAAATGCTCCTTCATGGCTTGAGGACCAAATAATCTCCTTGACAAAATAGAAATTTAAGATTGATTAAGAGCATCTATTGTTTTGATTCATATTCAAATATGACGTTTCTGGGTTGCCTGATTGGTAAACTATACACTGTCGTAAATCCCACAGAATAATTAGCCTTTTAAAATTAATCTGAAACAAGAGGGCTATTGGAATAAACCAAAATCAACGGAAATTTAACCTGTTCTATAAGAGTCAATTGATTCCTACCTTGCCTGTCAGCAAAAGTCATTGAACTAATTGTTTTAAGTTTACCAATCAGATGATTAAAATTGAGCTCCCTTTGATTAACTTAATTAGGCAAATATAACATTTCTATTCTATCAATTGCTTCTATTGTTTTAATTGTTTCACGTAAGAGCTTTCTATTGATAGCGTTTGTCTTTTAGGCAGAAGTCAAAAATGTAAAATATATATCGACCTTTATACTGTTCATTATTTTCTACTCAAGGGTAAATGTCATTTATTTCTTTAGTTAATTTATTGCTATCATTTTGGATAACTTAGTATTAATGACTGAAAGTGTGATTTGATTTTTTTTTACTTTTTGGACACCTAAAACTAGTTCCCTTGGTTTGCTTTAGCTTTTTCCGTTATATTTCTAGTAAAGTGACACTTTAAAGTAACGATGCAGACGTGAACTTGATTGACTCATTTATGGCCTAGTTTATGTCACAAAACTCCTGACCTCATTACCTGCTTTTTCTTCTTTCTAAAAATATGCCCAAAAGAAAACTGAAAAGTTTTTTTTTATCATAGTTGTCAAATATTTGATAAGTTTTGTGTAAGTAGCCTAATTTGATTGAGAGTGAGGGGTTCTCGCCTCTCTCTTAGTACATATGGGGCTGTGCGTGTTGTGATTTATGAAATTTGACACTAAAAATATATTAAACTTCTTAATTTAAACTTTATGTTACTTTCGGATAATTTTCCTCGAAGAAAAGAAAAGGAACTTTTAAGTCCTAAGATTATCTTATCTTATGCAACAAGTCCAATGTACCAATTAACATACTTTGTATTCAATCATGTGGTAACGGAGACCCTCCACGGAAATTTATCAAACCTCAATTGATGTTGTGAGTACACAAACTGTTTCAGTCCATGACCCATTTTGATTTTTTTACAAATCACGTCTGCGGCCGAAATAGAGAGAATCGGATAAAAAGAAACTCAGAAAAGCCAACCAAGTCAAAGCACATAAAGAATAAAAAGCGTCGGATAAGGTTACCTTTTAAATTGTTAAAAATGTCTCACGCCTATTCAGTAAGGTACGTTTTTTTTGTGCGTGTTCACACATTGATCCTGGATACAGCGTAATTTAAGCGTTCAAGTTTTAATTAAATTTATACAGTGTGTATTAAAAAGAAGTGTACTGTGATTAAAGAGACTCCATGTCCATTGTTGCCTTGCAATTATTACAGTTTAAGTGTTGAATAAACTTTGGATATTTGATCGTCTGCCATTTTTTATACTTTATTTTTTTTTAAATTGATAGGCGTTGGAGGATCATTTTGTACTTTGATTCCAAGCATTCTCTTGACGCAATCACGTGACCAAGACATTCAATAACCGGATTCTCACTCTACTACAGATAAACATTCCATATGACCACTCAACTTCAGTAGAGAAGTGACGGGGTCAAAGACGGGGTCAAATCAAATTTGACCTAAAAAACACGTTTTTTACCCATTTTTGTTGTTGGCCCCTTACCAGTACATAAGAAAATTGATTTTACACGGAGTGTCATTTCACACCCAACAAGATTACCTATCAAATCTGACCAAAAGCAACACAAGTTTCCAAATATGTTCATCATAAATTGACTTTTACATGAAAAAGTGATAAAAATATTTTTATTCAAACTATATGAGCAACCGTGTATGTGTACTCCTCCCTATCTTTACCTTGTCAGAAGGACATATTTCCGTTTGTCTAATAATTTTTCTTGCTGTTTTCTCGTATTCCAATTTCATATATCATCTTGAAAGTTTACTAGAAAGGTAAAGCTATAAGACTTGCGGGAAAGGAATTTTGGAGATCCCCTAGCTACACATGCAACAAAACTGGATACTCTACCTTACCAACACCCTATCAGAAAGACATTTCGGTTTCGTATATGATCCGCTTTTGACGACTGGGAAAAATACTATATACATCTTTCAAGAAAATCGATCGAATGGAAGTTACGTGGAAGTGGATCAGATGACCAGATCTGACGAAGTCCTCCGAAGTGAAGGACGAAATATCATGTGAAATACCTAAACCAATTCCCTGTTTTTTGCCAAGCATACCGTAGTGTTTCATCTTCTTAGGATTTTATACAAAACCTAATGTATTTATTCGACAATATTTTGGTTTCTATTGTTTTCCATTACCCTTTTCTTTTCATCCTGGTAATGCACTGCTTCAAAAGCCTGTTTCAATAGGAATTCGAATTTTGTTACAAAAATGTATAAATCCAAACACTAGAATAAATCTTTTCTTTAAAACTCTGATTATGACTAGGTTCGAGTTTACGAATTCATGTGAGCACCTGATATGACTTGAAGAAAACGAAGAGAGCACAAAGAAGTTTGACAAGAGCGCAACTGGGACAAGGCAAATACGGCAAGCACAATCAGCTAGTTTACTTTACAGTGCTTGTAAAGGTGCGCAAATCATCACCGCGGGGTTCGTGACTTTAGTGCGATATTTCAATGAAACGTGTCAATGCGTCTAATCTAGGTAATTTGCTGTGACATAAGGTGACATGTAATGATAAGAAATCTAATACGGGCTTCTACAAGTGTGGGAAAATACCTGCGCTGATTCACTCGACATGCATGTGGCGGAAAGTCGTGTTGTTTTGAGCAGGAATCTCTCCCAGGGTAGTATTATAACATGCTCCCAGGGTACATGTAGCATTATGCAAATAAAAAAGGGCGGGGAATTCAGTTGAGTTTTATACAAAAGCGTGCACTCGAGGTGGATATTATATTTATTTCAAAGACGTATACACTTACCACTTTCATAAAGTATTGACCAAATTCCTCTAGCGAACTATTAAAGATGTCACTCTGCTTTAGTTTTTTTGACTATTTTAAACCCAATCGTTATTGAATGTAAATCGTCCAATTTTGTTATTATCATGTGTATGATCTGATATTATCATGTATTGGCTGAGACTAATAAACCATAAGTCTCAGGTATTGGGCAGCTCTATTTAAAGCATGATAATGACATAAATGGCGATTTAATATCATAAATATCATATATATTCCGAAGAACTCTGTGAACTTATACTATGTCTTATATTTTTTTCATATTGCGGACGACACGTTTTTTCCTGTATTATCCCTGAGACTAATAAACCAACAGATTATCCCGAAAACATGTCGTGTCGCATATATAATGCTTAGGCCATATATAGACAGAGGACTCTGTCAAGTTGTATAATGTATTTTTTTGTGCGAGTTCAGAGATTTTGACGGAATTGTGGGAGAGCTCCTTCGCATTAGTCACATTTCGACAGAATTGTCGGACGAGTAATTACATTAGTTCGGCTTGGCATCGGTAGACGCCCTTTCAAAATTTCAGATTTCTCTCACAACCTGCCGAGCGATTAGAGGTGATTTGAGAAAGATCATTTTTGTTTAAGCGAGCTCTTGCGAACTGGTCGTAGTTCGGCCGGTACTTGAGCGAGTATCGGGCGAGTTGTGAGTGAGTAGAATTATTTTGATTTTCAGAAATATTTAAATCCACATTTGAACTTGTGACCGTTTTTGATACAGGGCTTTAAAGAATATCTTTATAACAAAGTAAGTCCAGCTGTATATATTTGGCTATAACATTATAAAACTAAAAAACTCCCCGTAAACATGGTACACAACTATTTACATAGTCCAAAAATGATATCTTTATATTATTTTGTTGTACAAATATCAAGTAGGATACAGAGACGCTAGAAGGGTTTACTTTTTCCGCCGATCATAAGGCTTTGACATGGAGTTTCCTTTATATGAATAGCCTAAGTCAATCACCCTGGTAGCGACCGTTACATGAACTCTAAGATTAAAACTGAGAGAAAACACACGTGAGATGAGGTCAATTGCAGGTAAATTACACATTATTGAAGATCATCGACAAAAATTGGCATTGTAATCATGAAACCGTTCTTATTAGTTAAAACTCGAAATTGTTGAGGGTTTGAATTTTCTCGACTGGCCGGTGGGGCATCAGTTGCGTTTGGAATGGGCTTTCAAGCAGCTAGTGTAAACGTTGTTCCAATTATGGCTTTCAATGATTCCGCATTATATTCCCGATGCGTATGGAGAGCATCTTAAGAAGTTTACACTTTTATTTAGATTTATTAAGATTTAAAGTTTTTTTTAATGTTTGTACATTTATACCCACTAAAAAGTAGTAAATATTTGCCTGAAAAGAGATTTTTACATCTTTAATTCATCGGTAACTTGTCACTAAAGGTTCCCTGACCCATCGCCGCGATGTTTGGAGGGCATCTAAGACGCTTTCATGAGATATTTTCTTGAAAACATGTCAGAATTTCAATGGTGGCAAGGAAACTTATGGACCTCATCGTAGTGCCTCTTAATACATTTAAAGGACAATATCCTTGTAAATGCATACCGAATCCATCGCCAAGACAACGCCGTAACATTTCAAGACATCGGGAAAGCGTGACGGATGACTTTCACTAACCTCGTAATGCTGATAAATACTGTTTCAAGATGCACTCATTATGTACTTCAATTCTAAATATTGTTTAGTTACATTTGAAAGTAACAAAAAGGAAAGGGAAACGCGAATGGGCTGAAGGAGTGAGGGGCAGGATTGTGTCTTTTTGACAAAATGTTCCACTTCAATGGCAATATTCCATTCATTTTTTCTTTCAAGAACGGAGCAATTCTACAAATAGATACAATACTGCACCTTTAATTGGCTGACGTGTGTACCACCAATACACTCTATCCAGTGTTTGTTCTGTTCTTTGACGATGATCTTAGCCTCCCCAGCCGATGACATGGTTCTCATCAACAACATGATCCGTTAAGGCTGTATAGATACGCGAACAAAAGAGGGACCACTACCATGAACAGCGACGAGGGGCAATATTTTCTTAATTATTTTAGATGAGATCCTGCTTCGTGAAATTCAACTAGTAACACCAACATTGTTGCCAAGAGACAACAAGCAGCGTCAGTCTCTACTCAGTGTTGACAGAGGCAAGAGCGTTTGTCAAAACGTACACGTAAGTTGAACTTTATAATTGGATCAGAAATGAGTCTTCTACTTTTTCATCCTAACGATCCTGATAAATCTGTTCAAATACATTCAATTGTATGGAAACGTGTCAACTTGACATCTACACGGCAAGCAAACCAAGATCAATGCTAATCTTCAGGTCCGGGTCAGCTGTTATATGTACTATATACATATGTGTAAGCAGTTATCCAGATGCACATTTATATGGATTTACGCTCCTTGCAAAATGTTTTTGAGAGTCAGATAACAGGAAGACATTTATGCCTTAATTATACAATTAGTTTCAACGGTACAAGGAGTGCAGGTGAACTCAATCAGTAGTGATATTGAAAACTAACGAATCTTAAAGAAAACATCTTGACGGCTCTTCTGAGACCTGCATTTGTATAACGGACTGACTCTACAACGTAAAAGAAGAGAAATGAGGCACTATAGACTTTACATTGTGTGAAATTACAACCTGTCATTTCTAGGAGTACAAATCCAGAACAATACGCATCTCCGTAGGTCACTTAATCGTCAGATCTGGATCACCTGTTACCTGTACCAAAGATGCGTAAGCAGTCTTCGGAAATGTACATTTATCTAAATCTGGGCTCCATGTACAGTACAATGGTGCGGAGAGTCTAAATACAGGGAGACACATACGGTATTCCTTATATACCATTAATTTCCAAAGTACAAAAAGTTCAGGTAGTCAGAATGAATCTTAAAGATCTGGACGGCTCTTCAGACACCTGTATTTGAATAACGGACTGACTCTACAAAGTTTAAGGAGAGTCAAATGAGTTGAGTGTTGACATGGTCATGTTGACAACTCGATGTGAATTACACACAGCTCTTTGATTCGAAACCTGTAGCAACTTCAAACCGTTTACTTAATTTGTTAAGAGGGATTTATACACAGTTACATATGTACAAATGGAATGAACACGTTTGTATAAGACTTTTTTGAGTGGCGTTAAAAGTGATTTTTTTCCTTTTTATTGGGACTATATATTCACGTGTTAAAAGGTTTTTAAAACGATGTTGCTGAACACTGCTTTAATTTCAAGAGGAGAGTTAACATGTTTAAGTGCGTCAATATATCAAATTTAGAAGCACTTGTGAAACAAGTAACACGGATTGCTTTTTGCTTAGATTGTGTACGGGACATTATGGTTTGTTATGACAGAGTATTTGGTACTCTCTAAAATAAAAAGACGTACTTTTAAGTCAAATAGACTGTAATTACGAAGAAACATGTTAAAACAATGAAGTCTTAAGTGCAAGTTTTTCTAAGGATCAGGCAGGTGTGAAAGATAAGGGTCGGCGGAATCCAACCAAATCTTGTATGTGTGATGCTGTATGAAAAACATCTGCAAAAATAATATTAAAAAAATCTACAGTCCCCTCACTTCACTTGGGTGTGATTCTCACAAAAGGTGGCCATATTTGCCATAAAAAATCTAGCTAACTAGTGTTTTTTCATCAGTTTTGCTCAAAGCATTTCAG
>JXSR01S063268.1:19687-31056 GCA_000969725.1 Ophiothrix spiculata
AGATCATTTACATGTATAATATTGTTAAAACCCGAGTGTTGTTTTTTCGTATTGTAAACAATTCAATCGTTTATGAGAAATGAGGACATACACACACACAAAATGCCTCTCTCAAATTATATAAAAAATCTCATTTATGTTAGTATCTTAAATGAAACCTTAACACACTTTAGTGTTATTTTTGTGAGTTGCTTGGAGGAATACTAAATCAACAACGAACAATCGCTGGACCTGGCCTTCCCAACAGCTAGACATTTCCCACCTAAAAGCTAGACGCTTAAACAATTTCTGTAACAATGTAATGCATTTGATCGAAGAACATATGTGACCATATTTCTCAAAACAGCCGTAAATGCAGCCTCTTGCCAATTTCATTTTGTTTTAAATATTTGCAAAGACCATGGTATTAGGATTAAAATGACACCTCAATGAACTTCACTCTCGATTTTATCAGAAGCCAAGTTATGGTCCGTCAGAGAGTAAAATGTTTAACTAAGATAAACTCGTTCAAAGATCAGGAAACCCTATATTTACAGTTAATAATCCTCAAAATATATAAATATATTTCTAATTTCTGAATATTTTCTTGAAATAAAACGTTGCTGGTGTTTTGAAGTAAGCAAAGGGATTGTGAATCAATTTCAGCAAATTACGACCTTGAAATGCATTTTCACTCGTAAGAGATGCTTATTTTCACTACTACTCAATAGTGCAAAAATACCAACACGGATATCAACAACAGTCGCAATATCTAACTGAACTATCTGTTACCGATTAAGAGATAATTTATGATGGAAAACACTGTATCACTTTCTAATTATATCTAGAAACTCTTATACAGTTCCAAGAAACTGATCATATTGTTTGCAACACACGTTCAACGAACCGAAGTGTTCATGACTGAATTATTTATACTACTCTTAGTTTCGTAAATGTCACATTTCTAACACATCGGCCCATCACAAGATGCTTACATAAATATTGCTTACTGACATCTCCACGCTTCCATTGCTCTAACTACGATCTTTGGTTTTGTTTGTTTTGGTTTATTTACACGATCTTTCACGCGCTGTAGAAAATACTTCAATCGCTTAAGTCAAAACTGACTTGGTAAAAATAATAAAAACGATCCATTGAGGTTTTCTAAAACATCATTTAGGTCGCCTAGACTTTTTCAGCATTTACCAACTTTCAATCAATATTTTTTCGTAGAGCATATATAGCTACTGTAACCAATGTAATTGAAAATCAAACATCCTGCTCCAGTAAAACACACCATTAATTTTTTTTAAATGATTTTTATTAGAGTAAAGGCACACATACCTCAAATCTATGTCGACGTGTTTTTTTTTTTTTTAATAATACTACTTTAAGATTTTAAGATTAAGGTAACATTAAACTGTATAAAACAAAAAGGAAAAACTAAACAATTCAAGGCAGAAAGGTTTCACATTATATTTCACAGAAAACCACCATAACTTATTAGGAAACTTTTAACACAATAGTTCGGTATCCCTATCGTCAGATAACTTTAGAGAACTTAGTACGTTTATAGACTGGCACTTTATGTATATTGATATGCAATCAATATAGACAATTGACTGACCGAGTACAATCCCACCGAGGGTTATGTTTGTTACATTTTCACAAAAATCATTACTGACAAGCCGTCTAACCGGTTTGTAATATAATTCTTTAACTGTCTGCTTTCTTGTCTGGTTTGACAAACTACGGAAAAGTACTGAATAAAAGTTAACTCTTTGTATTCTATATTATCAAATAAATGTTCATACAAGTTTTACAATAGTTTTCTTTAAAAAGTATTGTTCATATTAATTTTATGTTTCCTATAGCTCAAAAAGCCCTTTTCTTAGTGATAATTCAGGTAGTTAACACATAGTTTTAGTAGTTTATAATGAAAATACATATTGATATTATATAATGTGCTTACTACAAAATACCAGCAACAGACAATGTAGGGTTTACTGATCTTTGAACGCGTTTATCTCTGTTAGACATTTCACTCTCTGACAACGCTTGACGGACCATAACTTGACTTCTGGAAATCGTGTTAAGATCATTAAGGTCTCATTTTAATATATAATTAAAGCATGTTTTTTGCAAATATTTAATAAATTGAAAATGACAAGAGGCGGGATTTACGGCTGGTTTGGAATAGACGTTCACATATATATGGGAATTATGCTCTATTATGCCCAAATATGATCATAGGATGTCTATATTTGTACATAAAAGTAACATTCTCGGGATTTTAACCCACTTAGTAAGATTGTTCAACAATTTTTTGCCAGGATGATGCACAAGTTAAAATCTGTAAGAATCTTCAAAAAATAAGCCTTTCTGCAATTCAGCCTTTCATTTCATATTCTGTTCTGATTGTTTAAAGGCCTCTCTATATAATTTACGATGCTATTTCTTCAATCAGTAGTATTTTTTCACTTTCCTTTAAATGCTTTTGTTAGAAAAAGTAGGATTCTCAATAACTATAAAGAGTTGATTAAACTTAATAAGTGTATTGTATTTTCAACGCCATATCACTCTTTTCAGAACTGAATAACACACTTGCAACTAGGATAAACAGTTATTGTTATATTTTCGAAGTGCCCAGCAAATAATGTCACAACCTGGTTATCATGGTAGCGTCACGTACATGAGGTGTATGAAAGAGAAAGAGCAAAATTGTTTTCAGATACTAATTTGCTAGTAAACATACACATACAAACATACAAAGTGTATTATGTGTAAAAATAATACATGTATTGATACAATAGGTGCCCAGTAACAACAAGGGGAAATAATTACTGGAATGATCGAAAGTTAAATTTCAGACTTCATCTGGTAAATCTGATAAATAGATCATTATCATCTAATAACAACAGATATTACATTTAAATTAAGTGATTGAATGAAATTAGTTGTGAGTGTTGAATATAGGTATCAATTAATTTGTATTAAGTTTCAAGTATATTATGAAAAAGTTAAAGTTGCTTCTATCAACACCTGTTTTTCTATTATATGTAAAATAGTAGCAGAACCCATGTTAATTTTAGTGGCTTTTATCAAACCCTTTCTAACCTGCACTAGTTTAGTTTAGGGTCCCAAAAAAACAGGATATAAAGATTTTTTAGAATAATTTTAATATTAAAAGAAACATTTTCTATAGTTTTGATAACAATTACTACCCTTTAACCAGAAAAAAGTATCAGACTTCTGTCCTTTTTATTGCTTCGTAATTGTCTATCATGGTCGCTTTAATTGATTTTCCCATGGAAAAAGAATTAAACGGGGCTATGGCTTTTTTATCATTGGGGTACTTTATAGACACACATTCCCTATTGATAATTGACTGACTCGTATAATTTCTCAAATGGTAATTTTCTGTTACTTTTCCAACAAAATCAGTCTTCTGCATTATCGTCTGGTCTGACAAACTACGAACAAAAATACTCTGAGCTCAGGAGTAGTCCCTGAGGAATATTGATATTTGTAGAAAACAGTTAGATACTGTAAATTGTTTCAAATTGCAAAAATGAAGGCTAGAATGAGTCAATTCAATTTGCGTTAAAGTTTTACTTAACACTTATTCTTTTTCTTATTTTTATTTTTTTAATTTCATGACGAATCAAATGTTGCAGTTTTTTATATTTGAATATGAAAATTGATGAAATTGATTAAATTCTAAGAAAAAAGTCACGAGTTATCATTCTTCAAATCGTGATCACTTGTAAGGATAAAAGAGGAAAGGGGTTGTTCATGGTTGAATGAACATAACCAATGGGTTTATGGCTGAATGGACATCACGTAAAATGTATATATATTCTTTCAGGGGACTTTGTTTAAAACAAATGCTTTAATATTGTTTTCGATAACTGAGATTTCTAGTACGGCAATTAAAGACGTTTTAAATTGTTCATCTACACTTACATGATGGTCGTGCAAACACACTATAGGCGATGTTCATTCAATCATGAAAAAGTCCCTTACTCTTTCACTCAAAGAGGTTCTAAACATAAGAATTATGCTTACTCATATGCAGAGTTAAAAAATTTCCATACATTTAAAAATTCATCGACAATTTTTCATTCATATACAGAAAAATTACAACTTTTGATTCGCCATGAAATTTCATAAATGACTTTTCAAGAAACATTTTATGTGTTGTGTAAAACTTTATTGCTCACTGAATTTGTATCATTCTATTTAGGGATACTTATTTTTCTTTCGAACTGTATATATAACCTTGTCGTAATTATTCAATCATTCTCCTCCTGTGTTCCAATTTGTCAATTTAACTGAGCAAAGTTACGCAAAGTATCACAAAGTATCTGGGAAACAATTGTAAAGATACTTCCTCTCTTCCATACACCCCGCTACTATGATAACAAGTTTGTGATATTAGTTGCTGAGCACTTTAAAAATATAGGAACAATGTTTACCCAAATTGCGAATGTGTTAGTCTGCTATAAAATGTGCATGTCACTGAAAATACAATCCACTAATAGGTTTCAATTA
Organism: Ophiothrix spiculata; assembly: GCA_000969725.1. Lineage (NCBI taxonomy): Eukaryota > Metazoa > Echinodermata > Ophiuroidea > Amphilepidida > Ophiotrichidae > Ophiothrix > Ophiothrix spiculata. The sequence continues at coordinate 24,221 of JXSR01S063268.1, forward strand.
CTATTAATAGTTATTGAAAACACTTCTTTTCTGACGAAATCAATGAGAAAGCATGAATGATTTATATTGATGGGAGAACCAGCAACGTCGATGGATAGTAATATTCTATAAGAGGAACATAATTGAACAATTAAACAATCCGAAATCACTTAACATTTAGCAGATGTGAATTTTATCGTACCTTTCATATTAAGACTTATTAAAAAGGTGTCTATTTTGCGACATTTTACGTTTGTTATTTAGCAATAGTTACATTACTTAAACTAGATTTCCATTAGGAGAGGTGGTTTTTGGTTTTCAATTATTTCTCAATATTGTAAAATAGCATTTCTTGAAGCGTTTTAGAAATAACAACAAGTAACACGTAAATGATCGAATTTTAATGACTTGGTGTTATTCTAATTACCATGTTTTCCACAGTAACGCAGAAACAAGCGTTATTACTTAGGCTAAATCTTTGTCCTTTATATCTAGTAACCAAGGATTGTCAAATTCATGGCATCAATTGCAATTTGAAACGCTGAGAGTCAAATATACTTCAATTTGATGATTAAAACTTCTACTGCACTCACCGGATTTTTTCCCAAGATAATTTAAATACACTTATTTCTGAATTAGCAAAGGTTAGTTTTATCGTAACGTAGAAAAAGACGGTATTTAATTATAATACATGTCAGTTGAAAGCGAATATAATGAATTTAAATTCCAAAAAAACAACTCGATTTTAAAATCTTCCCTTTTAGTTCGTTATTTCGGAGCAGGTAGCAAATATGTTGCAATCAACTAATTGGAGTTATGCCTGAGTAAGACTTTTCGTTTGGATATTTTAAAACTAAATTAAACGCTCTCTAATAGTAAAAATAAATATTATTTGGTATAATTTGTGATTTCAAACAAACTCAAAACCAATCTAACCCTATTTCTAAATTATGACGTTTAAGTTCAATCAAAAGTAATGACATTTTGTGATCACATCTTTATTGCCGGTTACATGCGTACGTAGAGATTAGATCAAAATTGTGGTAACAATCATAAAGTAGAATTCAGAGATAATCTAAGTTACCAACCGTATCATTTTGCGATTACTTATTCTGTAGAGCAAAGGCCGATTTACTAGTTCGTGTTAGCCTGTTAATAAAACATACGAAATGGTGTTGTTCTGAACTGCCAAGAGCAATATTAAGTCAGCGATGAATGCTCCCTCGATACGAATAAATAAATAGAGCATGACCTTTATAAGAGCTGTACATTATAACACTATATTCCCAACTTAATATTTCTGTTACCGTAAAGGCGATATATTTAACAATCTTATGCATTTGATCGAAGTATATGTTACATAATTTTGAATTTTTCATCGCAATTTTCATTGTGCAAATAAGGGTTGTGCGGAAAGTCGCGTTTGTTTGACGATTTTTTTGAAAACTGCACCTGCAGTGAAAATTTCGGAAATTATTTAATTTTCATTTTTGATGGAAGTTGTTCATATTCTACTTACATATATATTTACAATTAAAGCAACACTTATTACATGGAAATGCTACTTTATAGGCTTTCATCTAAAGATCATATTCTTGATTTAAAATGTCCACTCCGATACTTTGAGTTAAATATTACTTCATTTTTAAAAACACGAAAACTCAGAGTATAAAGATGTCAATCAAACAATTTTGACATTCACAAAAGTAATGCATATAATCTTGATGTCTTGATATTCTATGTGTCAAGCTTCAATACTCTGTAACAAAAAAAAACACCAACAATTGCTATTGTGTTTTCCTGGTAACCTGTCGTGCTTAGCCTTTACTCTAGATCGATATTTTGCACAATGATGAAGAATGCTTCTACTTAAAAATCGTTTTCTGTAATTCTCTATTCGTTTCGTCGGAGTAGTTCTCATATGAGCATCGTCAAAGCTCAACGTCAATGAATTTGGGAAAATCCTACATTGATAACAATTTCTTAGCAGTCCATTTGTCTGTCTGATTGTTAGAAATGAAAATTATAAGTAAGAAAAATACGGAGCGTTTTAAGTGCCATGAGATGGCAACTTATTTAACTTGACAAGTAGACATATTGTCAACATTATGTCAACATGGCAAGATAATTTTTCTTGCTATCGTGACATATTGTCAGTATTATTTCGACATGGCAAGATAAATTACAACGTCAAATCGACTTAGATATTAATGGATGTTGACATGGCGAGATAGATTATCATGTCATGTCGACTAAGCAAAAGTAGATGTCGTCATGGCGAGATAGATTATCTTGCCAAGTTGACTTCACAAAAAGTAGATGTCGTTATGGCGAGATAGACTATCTTGCCAAGTTGACTTCACAAAAAGTAGATGTCGTCATGGCGAGATAGATTATCTTGCCAAGTTGACTTCACAAAAAGTAGATGTCGTCATGGCGAGATAGATTATCTTGCCAAGTTGACTTCACAAAAAGTAGATGTCATCATGGCGAGATAGATTATCTTGCCAAGTTGACTTCACAAAAAGTAGATGTCATCATGGCGAGATAGATCATCTTGCCAAGTTGACTTCACAAAAAGTAGATGTCGTTGGCGAGATAGATTATCTTACCATGACGACATCTATTTTTTGTGAACTCAACTTGACAAGATAATCTATCTCGTCAAGACGACATCTAGGTTTTGTGAAGTCAACTTGACAAAATTATCTCGCCATGACGACATCTACGTTTTGTAAAGTCAACTTGGCAAGATAATATATCTCGCCATGACGACATCTATATATTTTGATAAGTCAACTTGGCTAGATAAAATATCTCGCCATGACGACATCATCGTTTTGTTAAGTCAACTTGGCAAGATTCTACGCTATGTTAAGTCAACTTGGCAAAATAATATATCTCGCCATGACGACATCTATATATTTTGATAAGTCAACTTGGCTAGATAAAATATCTCGCCATGACGACATCATCGTTTTGTTAAGTCAACTTGGCAAGATTCTACGCTATGTTAAGTCAACTTGGCAAAATAATATATCTCGCCATGACGACATCTATACGTTTTGATAAGTCAACTTGGCTAGATAATATATCTCGCCATGACGACATCTACGTTTTGTTAAGTCAACTTGGCAAGATAATCTATCTCGCCATGACGACATCTACTTTTTGTTAAGTCAACTTGGCAAGATAATCTATCTCGCCATGACGACATCTACTTTTTGTTAAGTCAACTTCGCAAGACGACATCTACAAGTCGACTTGGGAAGATAATCTTTCTCGCCATGACGACTTCTACTTTTTCTGAAGTCAACTTGGCAAGCTATCCTATTTTGCCATGACGATATCTACGTTTTGTGAAGTCGACTTGGCAAGATAATTTATCTCGCCATGACGACGTCTGCCTTTTGTGAAGTCATCTTGGCAAGATAACCTATCTCACCATGACGACTAATAAAACTGTTTAAGTCAAGAAGGTGAGAAAATATGTGACTATGACAACATAATGTTCATAATATGTCTACTTGTCAAGTTAAATAAGTTGCCATCTCATGGCACTTAAAACGCTCCGTAGAAACACTGTATTAAAGCATAAAAATTGAAGATAAGCGAAACGAGTATTAAGAGACGATTAAAGTTCAGTTAAGTTCTGACCGACCGATTCCTATCGTTATTAAAAATACCAACCACTAAGAACGCCAGTTTTGGACGGTCAGCCGGCGGTTGAGTTTTTAAGCGGTCCCTAAAAGACGTTTATATGCCACTGTTGTGTCTAAATTTTACAAAGAATGTGTTTTTAAATGCGTATTATAATACAAGCCCGGTGGTTCCATTACGCGGTACTCAATGCTAATTATAAAAAGTGGCGTAAAAGGGTCTGATTTTGACCCACCTGTGGCGTCGACGTCTTTGGAAAAAGGGGTAGTTTTCGCCCAGTTAACGCCATTAAGGGTTGCAAATTCAAGCCAGTAAGGGTCACTTTTTGCTTGATGTCGGTCATCTGATACATGATTTGCAAAGAAAGGTAAAACAAGAGGAAGTAGAAAATAGATAAAAACTTCATGTAAATGAGTATACAATTACATTTATATGCTCTTTGACACGTTATTTGCTGGAAAAAGATCACGATAAAATTATGACCTTTCGGGTTCTATTTGCACCATATTATGCCATTAAGGGGTTGGATTTACTATCACCGATTACGCCATTTAGGGTCCAATTTTGAGGTGCTCTGACGAGCATCAGTACCACATTTTGGTTCAGGCGGCCCCTTCGGGAATACAAGCTCGCTGTGATTGCCTAAATTTAATTAATTCCCAAGGCATGTGCTTGAATTCAAGTATCAAACCGATTTGAAGCAAGAGCAGAGTCTGTAATCCCGGCAATTTATCTTAACCATGTTAACGTGTCAGCATACTAATGCACAGATTACTGCAGTGTTGGTTATCAAATATTTCAAGTTCCTTGCAACGTAGAGCGTCTTTTTGATAAACAAATCACTAAAGTTAGTCAAGGCACAGTTTTGCAAAACTTTATGTTAAATGTATATCAAACTTTAACGTGGCTCAAATTAAGAGCACATTGATCTCTTTCCTCTGATTCAAAACATGTGTTACTATAGCACCTTTCATTTGAAAGCATTTTTCATGTCTAAGAAAATGACACAGTTACGTGAAATAAATGTACATTCTAGACATTCTGTGGCCTCTGTGTCGTTTGGTAGAATTTTAATCTTAAGCGAAACATACAAAAAAACTATATTACTGTTAAAATACCAACTTTCATTCCATTTTATTTTAGAGCAAAATATTGTGTTGCCATTTGTCTAGTTGAAATAAAAAAAAGATTTGATTAGTTATTTATGTTCCTTTATGTTCCGAAGTCGAGCCAAAATTAGTAAAGGCTCTCAAGATTTATCTAGAGGCAAGGACGGCGTTGCTTGATAAAAGGAAAAAAAACCCGATAACTTTAAGAACACAATACAACATTGATACGTACATATTCCCAAAAGGTCGCTAACTATAACGTGTAAAATATTGCCAGTGGCTATTTCCACAAACACATTACTGATCAAGGCTCTATTTCATAAAGCTATTTAAGAACATTCTTAAATATAATTTTTCTTAACTTCAGAACAAGAACATCTGAAACATGTTCAACTTGGAAGTGATTAAAGTTTTCAACTTATGACCAATTTATTTGAATGGTTTACACATTTCTGCATTTGTCTTGTGTAGATGAGGTTGTGGGTAATTGTTCTATTATAGTCAAATTAAGAGCAGAGTTAAAGTTAGGAACATGTTCAATAAATATAGGATGTTTTTTGGTTTGTTGGAATTGGATATTATATAAACTGATAATAATGTAACATTTATAATATATAAAGTTGCTTTAGGAAATGGAACTCATTTTTCTAAAGTCTAAAATATTTGTAGATTTATAAATGATTATTGTTCTGCAGACCAACTTTAATGGGATATTCTTAGATCTTTATGAAATAGAGCCCAGGTTGTAAAACGATTCTTTATTTGAATTCTTGTCTGTTCTGTCTGACGGTCAAATTTAAAATTCGTGAGGTGAGAATAATTACCCTTTTTCGGTAACTAAACGCGTGATGACTCTATAGCATGTCAAATAAGAACCCCTTAAAATCTTTGGGTGTAAAGTATACAGATTCTTTCAAAACTGTTACACTTCGAACCCGATTTCAAGGTCACTTTTAAGAGGAAAATTGTCCCTTTATGATTACCTTTTGTTGGCAAAGGTATTATTTGGGATAACTTTTAATCCATCTTTGGGATTTTGATGCAGTCTAGATATTGGGATCGAATTTACAGTTAGTACACAGAATATTGGTTTAAACCGGTTGCTGTTGATGTTTTGCTATTTTGGTACTGTATCATATTTGTGTCACTGTATGCTGGGTGACGTGACGTTCAACCTATGAGAGTGATGAACATTCACTTTTAAATTAGCTTCATGAACATAATTTAGGATGGTTGGGAGAAAGCTTAAGAAATTTATATATTATTAAGGGGACATTAGAGTGGTGCTCTGGCAAAATGAGCGGAAAGTCGCGATTGAAGATTTTGAATAAATGGCTGCCAAAGTAAAGATATGGTGAAATGATTAAATTTCGTTTGTTGACATAAAACGTATCAATACATTAGTGTTAATCTATTACCTCTTGTTTTGAAGGTCAATTATGCCGGGAAGTGCAATTATTCGCGGGTAATTGATCGCGTTTTGTTGATAGTATTCAGTAACTTTAAAATCGATTTGCAACAATTTTCTACTGCCAGATTTTGAGTGGACTGCCTTGTATATTGATCTCTAAATGACAATTGTAGAAAGAAAGTATGACATATTAAATATCATTTGAAAGCTGAGATTATAGAGAATTGAAATATGCCATGAACCCAATTTTGAAAATCGCGACTTTCCGCTCATTTTGCCAGAGCACCACACATTTCATGAGTTACCCCCTACTTGGGGGCGAAGTGTTTGAATTACACCCTGTACAAATATATATAGGAGTCGAGATGTACATGAAAATGATCTCGCCTTTATATAGTGCCATATTTTTTTTTTCAATTTATATACTTTTGTATTTTTTATTTCATCTGTTACTGTGAACCTCAAACCAGCTGTAAATGCAGTACCTTGTCATTTTCAGGGTTTTTGTTAAAATATTTGCAAAGACCATGTTATAATAATTAAAATAACACCTAGATGAAGTTCACTAGATTTCAAGAAGTCAAGATAGTCAGGGAGTACAATGTCTAACTGTGAAACACGAGTTCAAAGATCAGTAAGCCCTATATTTTCTGTTGATTGTCCTCAAAACATATGGA
>JXSR01S063268.1:31624-51230 GCA_000969725.1 Ophiothrix spiculata
TAGGGTGTAATTTTCCTAAGAATTCAATCATTAGTAGGTTAATTGGTGCAATCATTTGAGGCAACAAATCCAGCACCGTAGGAAATTATCAAAGACGTTTGATATTAGGGCTTAATTAATCTGCCATACTGAATGAAACCGTCAATTATGAGATGTTTTCCATCAATTAGCCGATTTCAAGGTCATTTTCTGATAGCTTATTGATGCTGAATTAAACAAGATTTTCGGCACACTTAAACGTTGACGTAGGTAGACCCATATATTGTGAATGCTTATTTACTGACATTATATTTAATAAGCTGGCTAATTGGGTGATTTACGCTGGTGTGTTGTCTCAGATTTGAGAATACGAGTTTATTTCTCATTATCTGTTTTTCGGTAATTGTGATTTTTTTCTTTCTTTTCTTCGAAATTAATTGCCCATAAAAATGACAAACCTAGAAATAAAAAATCGTCATCAATCTCACAAAGTAATATTGGACAAAGGTAACGAATATAATGACTTGATATTGTTCTATTAGCCATGTTTGCCATAGTATTAAATGCTTCATTTTTTAATTTTTAACCCTCGTCTACCCAGGCTATTTGCTGTAACACGTCTACCCCTTAAATTTTTAGAACGGAACCCCCTATGAACTTGGTTTTACTAACAATAGATAGGTATGGGCCTCCCCTATCCAATGATACCAAGGTCGTAAAAATCTACAAGGCGTTACGTAGTTATGACGTCATAAAGCTCGTTTGGATCGGAAAATCGGGATTTTGGCAAAAATGGCCACCAAAATCAAAATTTTGCTATAAAAGTTCTAAATGACCGATTTTTGTCGGGTTTTTTGCTAATAAAGAAGGGAAATTATAATTCTAACATGCCCTGTAAGTTTCAGCTTCCCCCCCCCCTCCCCTACACCCCAACTTTGACGGCCTACCCTAACCCCACCCCGTAATTTTTTCATCAAAATGACCGCAAAGGATGTAAAAGAGATAACCTAAATGCCTGGGGTCGGTTTCTTTTGCGTTTTTAAGCAGAGGGGGAAAAAACCGTAAGGGGAACAACCCCCCTCCCCCCCCCCCCTGGGTAGACGAGGTTTAAAAATAAAAATTGTTGAAGTGATCTATATTATTTGCTCAATTTTTTATTCTTAAAAGTTAAAATTATTGAAGTGATCTGTTCAAATAGAGCCATGTTTAGAATATTTCATTCGACTTTCAACGATCGGCGTAATGACGCATAATATTTAACACTTTGCATGATTTGTTTTGTTAATGACCGGTGTTGTATATAAAAATGGCATCCATTAGACATTCGTGCCATTGTCAGGCACGGCATATTAATGCACCATTGGTCACTGGCATTTTTGAAGGTGAAGTTGCAACAGCATTTAAATAACTGTTTTAACTAAAACGAATCGCTCATTAGTTTCTGCAATCATCTTATTGATCTTTAATGGAAATGATCGTAAGTCATGAATTGGTCAGAACACAGGGCTCTCAATAAGAAGATATAACTTTTCACTTAATATCCACACGGTAAAATATACAGGGTGGTTAAAATCATATACATTTCAAAAGGATTGTTTGCCTCCATGGGCTATTTGGTGAGTTCTTTATATGTCTTTCCAATAGTTCACAATGCTTGAAAAAGGAGACAAGTTACATTCAAATTTCTGCTTACTATGGCCATTTTGCTGCATTTTTAGCATACAGGGTGATCAAACATGCATTATCTCAATAATTAACCTGATCCAATAGACTTTGGTTTACTTTTTACTGTTCCGTGCAATTACGGTATTATGCATTTACAACATGTTGTTATTCATCAACGTTTTCACAACGTACAAAACTTGTCATGAACATTTTGACCTTTGAACATTGTTGAAACTAGTTGTGAAAATACCCTGAAAATGACAAAGTTTATCCTCGTCAAACTTTATTCAATACATCACCTATCATTAATATTTTGTCATGACGAAATATATTTGTTCCTCATTAACAAGTGTGCAAAAAATTATTCTTGTAGGATTTCAACTTTTGGCATTACGACTTTCGACAGATTGGTAATTTTTCACAATTTTGTGTACAAGTCAATGGGCTTTTCCTCCACCGTCTTTTCCTCCACCGCCTCCCCCGTTGACTTGGCTCACATTTTGAGCCATAGATCTCATAATATTTGTTCAATTTTCTTGACAATTTTTGCATTTGAAAGACAATTAAATTGCCCAGATAACCATACCAAATTTGTTGCAGTAGGTATTAAACTTCATGAATAAAATTACATTAAACTACGAAGAATGAGTTTTTATGTTACATCTCCCCCATATGTGCATGACCAATTCATGACCTATGATCTAATACGTTATATTGTTTTGTTCATCATGTACATGTAGCGGTCATAATAATTATGCTACAGAAGGTGCATATTGGTAATATGGACCTGAAAAGAACTAAACTAGCTCAGGATCTAAAATCGTCATTCTGTGAAAAAGAACTTGACGATGAAACGTTTGTTTTACCATAATTATTATTATTTGATGCCAATATGCAGCAGGCCTATTTCCCATTTAGTTTCATGGTTATTATTCATTTAAATTCATTTTATTATTATTATTAGCTCTGCTATTTTTATTTTCGCATCAGGGACCACACATAAAAAGTACCCCTTTTAATTTATTTTTTGTCACCTAAAACAAATCACAATAATCATCACAAAATCAATTAAATCATATCGTATAAATTGATGCCCCAATCAAAAAGCCAAAACTCTTAAAGCAATTTTCAATTAATTATAACACTCCTTTATTCTTTCACTAGCTGGAGCCAGTACTGTACTTGAATTTAGTTTTCTGTCTTACTGTAAACAACTGGCTCTCTACAAAGATATACTGCTGCGTTAGATCTTAATTTTCAACGAATGTTTGCTTTAGCATTTTATACAATAAAAATGCAGTTTGCCTCTAAGAATTATATTATTCCCAAGGCCGCTTCAATCCATTAAATTTAAGCTAAATTTAACATTAAATATAATTCAATCTCTTTATATTTGGAAAACATTATTTTTTTCTTGAAGTTATAGGCTTACTGCAGTACACATAAACATTAACGTATAAAACACTGCTCGGTAATGGCAATAACTGACTGTCATCTCAACATGATTAAGTGCAGTTTTTGCTTGAAATGTCAGATTGTATGTACATTGTACTTGTTTGTTTGTATCTTTAATGATTCAACGTTTTTTTTTAAAGTACAACAGTGTGCATTACGACTTAGTTTATGATCACTCGAAAATAAATTAACGGATTTTTGAAATGGTCAAAGTAAATAACTGCACAACGATCGAGGACATTATTTCTGTATTTGTTTACTGATTGTCCACCAACTCTTTCAAGGCCGTGCATAAAAAATGTATTCTAAATATTATGATAGTGCTTGAAGAATATAATTATATTCAGTTTCTTCAAACAATCTATACAACTTTATTAAGGTATGATCAAAGGTTGCCTAGGGGAACCTTACCTTTGTCAAAAATAACATATACTTTTTGCTTCGATTGAGTAATATAAACGATAATACATTTGTTATAACGAAAAAAAGCATCTTTCACTTGTGTGAATGCAAATTGAGGACCCTAGAACCAGAAGGGGGTTAAGTCACATTGAGTGCAAAATGAGAAAATGGCACAAACATAATATCATTTGTGTTGTCTTGAATGGTATTGCTGTATCTCGCAGTGCCTCTTACATATGCTCTGATCATCAAATTACTACGAAACTTGTACAGAATGTAGAAATGAAATTCTGTAGCAGGAAATTGACACAACTCAATTTTCAAGATTGTGTGACTTAACCCCCTTTTAGTTATAGGGTCCTCAATTGAATTACAGTCTTTTTAAAATCCAATGGATTAGCATTGCGTTAACAAACAGCAGCGCTGTTAATTGGATATCAATATTAAATTACTAGCCGAGATGTGATTTCAAAATATATCAGAGCAGGTACGACAATAAAACTGTACTAAACCGCTTAACATCTAGCAAATGAAAGTATATGGTATCAATTTGTTTCATGTGCGGTGTGTATTGAAAAGCGTTTGTTTTCTCGAGTAAGCTAACAACACGATTAACAAATTAACCGTTTATAATATATTGGAGTATCGTTACTAAAATCAAGACTCAATTAAGACAAAGTGTGTGTTTTACTTTTTGAAATACGTAATTAATGTTTCCGCAAAACGTGCCAGATTTCCTTTTGAAAGAAAAAGCTTGATTGCTTAAATACATTATCTCAAATATTATGATACATTGAACAAAAAGGAGAAAAAGGTATCATTGAATTTGATAAAACGGAAAATATATAACAAATGCGGGGAACAAATGTAATAAAGACATTTCAAATACAATCGAAAATAACAGAATCCACAGAAGTCACTATGATATATTGGATTCACGGGAGAATTGGAAATACAATAGTTCGGTATCAACCGATAACTTTGAAGAACGCATTACAGTTTTGATACACATTCCCTACAGACAGTTGACTGACGTGTATAATTTCGCCAGAGGTTATTATTCTCTTACTTTTCCACAAAAATCATTACTGTCAAGCCGACTAACCGATCAGTTGTAATACGATTCTTTACCTGACTTTTTGTCTGGTCTTGCAATCAGATTTTCAGATTTCGAGTTTAACGTGATTACCTTTGAAAGTCACATTAAGGGACTTACCATGATATTTTCCTTGACAGTTACGCTTGAATATTCCATAAAAACATGTAACATAAATAATTATAGTCCTATGTTGAATTATAGTCCTATGTAGAATATCAATTTATTAAACAAATAATAAAACAATATTTTTACTGTTTAACAGTCATTTAAAGGCTATTTAAAGATCATTTACATGTATAATCGTTTTTAAACACAAGTGATTTTTTTTTGGTATTTTAAACAATTCAATCATTTATCATTGGAAATGAGGACACACACACGCACAAAATGCCTCTCTCAAATATGTATATATAAATCTCACTCATGTTAGTATCTTAAATGAAACATAAACACACTTTAGTGTTATTTTTGTGAGTTGCTTGGAGGAACACTAAATCATCAACGAACAATCACTGGAACCTGGCCTTCCCAACAGCTAGACATTTCCCACCAAAAAGCTAGACGCTTAAACAATTTATGTAACAATATAATGCATTTGATCGAAGAATATATGTGACAATCTTTCTCAAACCAGCCGTAAATGCAGCCTCTTGCCATTTTTACTTGTTTAATATTTGCAAAGACTATAATGGTATAAGATTAAAATGACACCTCAATGAATTTCACTCTCGATTTCTAGAAGCCAAGTTATGGTCCATCGTGGGTAAAATGTTTAACTGAGATAAACTCGTTCAAAGATCAGTAAACCCTATATTTACTGTTAATTATCCTCAAAATATACAAATATATGTCATATTTCTGATCATTTTTTGAAGTAAAACTTTGCTGGTGTTTTGAAGTTAGCAAAATGATTGTGAATCAATTTCAGCAAATTACGACCTTGACTTGTATTTTTACCTGCAGCGCAAAATGAAGTTTGTTGTATTTACGACTCGTTTGAGATGGACTGTGACATGTAACACAACTTTACAGGTCGCATTGATTTTTTTTGAGTAACGAAAATGGTTTCTCAGATAATTTTAAACGGATGACAATTTAAACAATCGTTCAGTAAATGTTATTGAAAAGTAATGTGAAAAAAGTTGTTACGTAAAATTCAATACATTTGGCTTGTATTCATAATACTTTTAAAAGTGTGATGGAAAAAAGGGAGTGTATTAATTATAGTAGCAGATGAGGCAATAAGTTCAATAGCTTGGTGCTCTAGCAGAGAATGGGTGATGCGATGTAAAATGTACTTCAGCACGAACATTATGAGAACGAATGTGCAGTAAGTCCTTAAGCTCCACTATGAAACGCAACGCATTATTATATTAAAACATTACCAGAAGCTATGTCAATAAATTGGAGTGAATCTTATTATTCAGCTACATTGTTTGGGTGTGCTTTTAAACCTGTAAAATAGTTCAAACCAAGTCCAAGTGTATATGTCAATTTCTGTAAAGTTTTTACTCAATAGTGCAAAAAAAAAGACGGATATCAACAACAGTCACAATATCTAACTGAACTATCTGTTACCGATTAAGAGATAATTTATGATCGCAAACCCTGTATCACTTTCTAATTATATCTTATAAAACTCCTATACAGTTCCAAGAAACTGATCATATTGTTTGCAACACACGTTCAACGAACCGAAGTGTTCATGACTGAATTATTTATACTACTCTTAGTTTCGTAAATGTCACATTTCTAACACATCGGCCCATCACAAGATGCTTGCATATATATTGCTTACTGACATCTCCACGCTTCCATTGCTTTTACTACGATCTTTGGTTTTGTTTGTTTTGGTTTATTTACACGATCTTTCACGCGCTGTAGAAAATACTTCAATCGCTTAAGTCAAAACTGACTTTGTAAAAATAATAAAAACGATCCAATGAGGTTTTTCTAAAAACATCATTTAGGTCGCCTAGACTTTTTCAGCATTTACAAACTATCAATCAATATTTTTTCGTAGAGCAGGTAGCTACTGTAACCAATGTAATTGAAAATCAAACATCCTACTCCAGTAAAAACACCATTAAATTCTAAAAAAAATGATTTTTATTAGAGTAAAGGCACACATACCTCAAATGTATGTCGACGTGCTTTATTTTTAATAATACCACTTAAAGATTTTAAGATTAAGGCAACACTAAAATGTATCAAACAAAAAGGAAAAACAAAAGAATTAAAGGCAGATAGGTTTCACATTATATTTCACAGAAAACCACCATAATATATTTAATTCTATTAGCGACATTTCAGTCCGGTAACTTCCTATTCATTCCTATGGTGAGTCTATTGTTCTCAATAATAGACTCACCCTAGGAATAAATGGACACTTCCGGGACTGAAATATCGCTAATAGGAATTTTTAAACACAATAGTTCGGTATCCATATCGTCAGATAACTTTAGAGATCTGAGTACGTTAATATACGGGTACTATATTGATATGCATTCAATACAGACAATTTACTGACCGAGTACAATCCCACCAAGGGTTATGTTTGTTACATTTTCACTAAAATCATTACTGACAAGCCGTCTAACCAGTTAGTAATATGATTCTTTAACTGTCTGCTTTTTTGTCTGGTTTGACAAACTACGGAAAAAGTACTGTAATAAAAGTTAACTCTTTGTATTCTATATTATCAAATAAATGTTAATTCAAGTTTTACAACAGTTTTCTTATAAAGTATTGTTCATATATATACAACTAATAATTATATATGCTGTTGTATTCAATCGCGTATGTTGCAAAATTTAAGACAATTCAAGACTTTAATTAAAACATGATGTTGTGAGGAAAAAAGCAATAGTTTTTTCAATATGTATATACAAATGGCGTATATTTGTAAATGTGTTTGTGATAGAAACACTTTTAAATCAGTTTGTGTATAATTAATCCTTGTCTAACCAAACCTTTTTTGTAACACGTCTAACCAAGGGGCAGCCCACTCGAATTTTTTAGAATGAACTCCCTGTGAACTGTTTTTTTTCTATCAATAGACAGGTATGGTCCTCCCCTATCCAACGATACCAAGATAAAGCAAAAATCAAAAATTGGAAAATCGAAATTTTGGCAAATTTGGCCACCAAAATCAATAGCTTGCTATGAATTTTCTAAATAACAGAATTTCATCGGATATTTTTGAAAATAAAGATTTGAAACGATAATTTTAATATGCCTTTCATACATTCGCACATGCACTATTTATCTAAGGTCATGATGTCCAATTATCTATTATCTATATTTGTACACAAACAATAGGAGTTTTCAATTTTTCCGACATGAGTTCAATCGTCTGTGCCTTTATAATTTTAGGCTTTAATGCAGTGAATTGAAAGGGGTGGGCAAAATTTTGACTATCATTTTTTTATTTAAAAAATTATTATAATAGTATATAATAAAAGACACTTTCATACTAAGTTGCATTGCAATCGAAGATATTCTTGGGGTGTATATTTCAGATCAAAATCTTAGAATCGCTCCTGTTTCTCAACCCTTTGGTCAATTGTGATGCAACAAAATAAATAATTTTATTGAAAATAATCTTATTAACATTTGCGAATCAAACAACGAAAAGTCCAAATATATGAAATGGGCGCAGATATGCCATAGACACACTGTATGTTGTTCTAAAAGGTGAAAAGACATGATGTTTCTTTTACATAAATATATCAAGATTGGAACGTTGGATGACTTTCATATTTCAGGGTCAGTATAAGGAGATATGCACAATAAACATATTCAACGCAGAACGAAAACTGTATAAATGAAGAAATCGCAATTTTAAAACTTATTTTCATGCTATTATGAGAACCAGTTTGCGTGTTGAAATTTTCGTTCAAAAAATGCGTGACGTCACTAAACTGTCTACTTAAAACGTGTTCAGCTTTCAACTTATGAAGTATCTGATCCATATTGTTCTTCTGTAAATCTCAGAAGAGGGTATCTTTATGGTTGGACTTTTCTATTTTCTTTTGAACTTCTTTCTTTATTCCTAGAAACCGATGTAAAGTTAAAAATGCAAATTCATCTAAAGAATGTGCTCACTATTGATTTATTTATACAGCTTTAAATTTCGTAAGTGTCACATTTCCAACTCAACACATCAAAAGGTTTTAGCATATGTGTATCATGTAAGCGTTCTAATTAAGAATTTAAAGTGAAAGTAATTCATGGGATGACTCAACTTGTTTTAAGGGTAAAGGGAATCCATCTGCTCAGGAAAATGTGAATCCTTACTATTTTTTAATCATGAAAAGATAAATAGTTTCCACTGTATTTGCAGGGACTCACTCCATGGATTATGGCAGGGGTTAGTCATGCATTACTAAGCGAGGGATCTACCGCTGAGCTATCAAGGCAGCGTTGAGATCGTGAACTAAAATCTAAAACATAAACCTAAGAATGCCGTATTTTTCTTTTGTTTACAAAAAATTGCATTTTTTGCCTCATTGATATGCTCACTTTGTAAGAAAATTATGCGAATGCGAATAACAGACAAAATGTAGATACTGTAGATACTTAAAACAGGCAATTTACAGCTCAAACGTACAGGGCGAACTCAGAGTCGTAATTCACATCCAGATTTTCGGGCAAAACAACGCGGGTTTGTTACATTATCAATCAAAATCAACTCAGCATATTTATAAAATATTGTTTGTAATTCAATAAGAAGTATCAAGCCCAAAATCTGTCAAAATTTGAAACCAGTCGAATTGTTCGAACATCATGAAATTAAGAGGTTTCGGCAAAAAGGGCCAACTTTTTCGAAGTAGTCTTTGGGCGTCCTTTTGACCTTGATAATGGACGTGAAATCACTAGTAAATTTTTATGTATAAACTAAAGAGTCTATATCGTATGTACGCCGAAAATTGTGATATTCTGATAGGTGTAAGTAGGTACAAACTTGCAGTAAATATGACATTCAGCCGAGCGAGACGTTTTAAGGGACTGTAGCCTTAATAACCATGTTTGCCACAACATTACCTAAACTTCACACTTAAGGCAAACTTGACTTTTAGCTTCATTCTTTGCCTTACAAGGGATGTGTTCACATAAAGTCTATCTCAAAAATAAGCTCCCTGAAAATCGCGTCCAGAATATTCAAACAATCGTGCTTCTACTGCTTCTACGCAGTCCGTGCGTACGCGTAATTCAGAATTTAAATCACCTGACTCAGCTGACGCATGACGATCGTTTTGATTGGTCAATTTTCCCAGGTGACAAGAACTTGGCGTGGCGATCGCGGGAACAACCTATCACATGCAACTGCGTGAATTGCAGTGTGTCGCTTAAGGCGCAGAGTGCTACTTGACAACACGCGTTAATGAGTAAAAAACCCGCGAAACGTGAAGCTTATTTCGAAGATTGACTGTATATCTGGTCATGACGACTAGTGTCAAGTTTGCGCACTATTTGTGTGTTCACACTTGCTTTCTGCTCATGAGAGGGTGTAATAGTCTTGATTAAACGCTTATATGTGGACCAGTTTTTAGTATATCAAGACAACCTTTAGTCTTCAGTTCCCCACGGCTTGTGATATATTTTGCAAAAACATCTTATTTTTTACAAACCAGGCTCAGAAACGTTTTTGAGACCATGTGATGTGATTAGTTACACACCTGCCAATTATACGCACAGCTTCAAGCACAGAATAGATCAATAATTTCACCACTGTATAAGCTAACATGACCGGGTTCCGTCGAGATATATTATGGTAAGGATAACGGAGGAGTTTGAGTCTATTAAGCTCGATAAACACGATTTAGGTAATGGTAACATTGACCTGAAGCCAAAGGTTTTATACCGCATACATCCATATGTCACTCTAGGGAAAAACATGAGACAAACGTAATATATATCTCAATGACAGGTTATATTTCGAAATTGAGTATTGGCCGTTGTATGTCATGGCACTTAGTTTAACTCCGCTGATGTTGAGCATTAATTGTACGATTCAGAAGAATTTTTTTTCTTGCAATATTTTTTGTGGTTTTTTTTCAAATAAATATACGCAAAACAGACTTATAGTAAAATTAAGCTAGAATTGTATTTTGTAATTTCCTGATATTATTGATTAGGGATAGTTGGATCCAAATACCAGTCTTAGGTGTTTTTTTGTTATGGTATTAGGAGGTCTTAAATCACGACAAAAGAAAAAAAAATATGTCAGTTGTGTCAGATTAATCTGTCTAGCTTGCGGAAAATCCATCAAAATGACATGTTTTTTTTTAATTATTTTATTACACTGTTTTTTGTGTGTGGGAGGGCGGGGGGAGGGCATGCGCGCAATAAAAATGGTTACAAAACAAACATTAAGCATTATTTGGTCAATGATTTTGTAATTACGAAATATAGAATGTAATTCCGAAATATAGCTCGTTAGTGCGATATATTGTAACACCAATTTATCAATGAAAGAGAGTAAAACATCCGTGAATTCAATATAATTAGTAAAGATATTTAAATAAAAAAATCCATCGGGTAATATTGAAATGTTGTTTTTTCAGAAGCCATGCTTGGACAATAATTTACAAGTGCAATGAAAATACTATTTTTAGTGCTCAATAAAATAGAATCTCAAATTATGTTTAATATTTCATCAGACTATTAGACTTTCACAACAAAATCATATATTCACATTGACTAAAATAATTTGATGTAAAATCGTGATTTCAAAATAGAAAACATTTTTGTTATAGATTTAAAGTTGAAAACAAAGGTTTGGGGTATAAATTAGACAATTTTAGGGGAAAATGATGAGTTTTTCGATTAATTTTTTTAAATATTGAACATTAGGAATTCTGCAGTTATCTCTAACCATACATCTAATAATGTTAAACATAATATTGGAAATCCAACCGTTTGATTTTTCAAACTCTGATAGCATTGAGTTTCAAACCATAGTAATTCCCTTTTGAACGGAAAAGATCGATTGCTTAAATACGTTATCTAAAATATTATTGTACATAGAACATAAAAGAGAAAAAGTAACATTGAAATTTATAAAACGGAAAATATATAACAAATTCGGGAACAAATGTAATAAAGACATTTCAAATACAATCGAAAATAATAGAATCCACAGAAGTCACTATGATATATTGGATTCACTAGAGAATTGGAAATACAATAGTTCGGTATCAACCGATAACTTTGAAGAACGCATTACAGTTTTGATACACATTCCCAATAGACAGTT
This sequence comes from Ophiothrix spiculata, assembly GCA_000969725.1. Lineage (NCBI taxonomy): Eukaryota > Metazoa > Echinodermata > Ophiuroidea > Amphilepidida > Ophiotrichidae > Ophiothrix > Ophiothrix spiculata. The sequence goes on from JXSR01S063268.1 coordinate 43,486, forward strand.
GACTGACGCGTATAATTTCGCCAGAGGTTATTATTCTCTTACTTTTCCACACAAATCATTACTGTCAAGCCGACTAACCGATCAGTTTGTAATACGATTCTTTACCTGACTTTTTGTCTGGTCTTGCAATCAGATTTTCAGATTTCGAGTTTTACGTGATTACCTTTGAAGGGACTTACCTTGATATTTTCCTTAAGTTACGCTTGAATATTCCATAAAAACATGTAACATAAATTATTTTCAAATAGTCCTATGTTGACAGAATATCAATTTATTAAAAAATAATAAAACAATATGTTTACTATTTAACAGTCATAGCTATTTAAAGATCATTTACATGTAAAATAGTTTTTAAAAACGGGTGATTTTTTTTTGTATTTTAAACAATTCAATCGTTTATGAGAAATGAGGACATACACACAAACAAAATGCCTCTCTCAAATATATATATAAAAAGTCTCATTAATGTTAGTATCTTAAATGAAACATAAACACACTTTAGTGTTATTTTTGTGAATTGCTTGGAGGAATACTAAATCATCAACGAACAATCCATGGAACCTTCCCAACAGCTAGACATTTCCTACCAAAAAGCTAGACGCTTAAACAATTTCTGTAACAATGTAATGCATTTGATCGAAGAACATATGTGACAATATTTTCATACAAGTTTTACAACAGTTTTCTTTAAAAAGTATTGTTCATATTCATTTTATGTTTCCTATAGCTCAAAAAGCCCTTTTCTTAGTGATAATTCAGGTAGTTAACACATTGTTTTAGTAGTTTATAATGAAAATACATATTCATATTATATTGAGTTCAAAGATCAGTAAACCCTATATTTACTGTTGATTGTCCTCAAAATGTACAAATGTATTTCTTATTTCTGATCATTTTCTTGAAATAAAACGTTGCTGGTGTTTTGAAGTAAGCAAAAGGATTGTGAATCAATTTCAGCAAATTACAACCTTGAATTGCATTTTCACCTGTAGCGCAAAAGGGGCAGACTATGATTTGTCCATCATAGTCTGCCATCACCAAGGATATGGGAAGCTGCATAAAGGGTACATTTTACAATCTAACTACCGATAGGATATATATGCGTTTTAAAAGGCGGCAAAACGCCTACATGAAGTGAAATAATTGTGACGATCTACCTGCAGCGAATCATGAGCGGTTTGATCTAAATGGAAAATCGCTATACAAAAACCAGTCATTATTATTATTGTTATTGAAGTTTCTTGTATTTACGGCTCGTTAGAGATGGACGGTCACATATAACAACACTTTACAGATCGAAGTGATTTTGTCTGAGTAGCGAAAATGATTTCTCAGACAATTTTAAACGGATGACAATTTACATAATCGTTCAGTTAATGTATTATCATTGAAAACTAATGTGAAAAAAGTTGTTACTTAAAACTCAATACATTGGGCTTGTATTCATTATACGTTTAAAAGTGTGATGGCAGATGAGGCAATTAGTTCAATAACTTGGTGCTATAGCAGAGAATGGGCGATTACCAGCAGATTTATGAATGTAAACATGTAGTTCAGCACGAATATTATAATAATGAGAACGAATGTGAAGTAAGTCAGTAAGCTTCATTATGCAACACAGCGCAATATTATATTAAAACATTACTGGAAGCTATGGCCAATAGATAGGAGTGAATCTTATTATTCAGCTCCATTGTTTGGGTGTACTTTTAACCCTGTAAAATAGTTCAAACCAAGTCGAAGTGTTTATCTCAATTTCTGTACAGTTTTTACTCAATAGTGCAAAAATACCAACACGGATATCAACAACAGTCACAATATGTAACTGAACTATCTGTTACCGATTAAGAGATAATTTATGATCGCAAACCCTGTATCACTTTCTAATTATATCTAGAAACTCCTATACAGTTCCAAGAAACTGATCATATTGTTTGCAAAACACGTTCAACGAACCGAAGTGTTCATGACTGAATTATTTATACTACTCTTAGTTTCGTAAATGTCACATTTCTAACACATCGACCCATCACGAGATGCTTACATATATATTGCTTACTGACATCTCCAGGCTTCCATTGCTCTAACTACGATCTTTGGTTTTGTTTGTTTTGGTTTATTTACACGATCTTTCACGCGCTGTAGAAAATACTTCAATCGCTTAAGTCAAAATTGACTTGGTAAAAATAATAAAAACGATCCATTGAGGTTTCTAAAACATCATTTAGGTCGCCTAGACTTTTTCAGCACTTACCAACTTTCAATCAATATTTTTTCGTAGAGCAGGTAGCTACTGTAACCAATGTAATTGACAATCAAACATCCTGCTCCAGTAAAACACCATTAAATTTATGTTCACGTGCTTTATTTTTAATAATACCATTTTAACCCCTCTTCCTACTAACGGATGATCGCCAATTGCACCGAAAATTTTAAATCGACATTTTGAAAAATATCTGCATGCTATGGACTTGAAACTTACAGGACATGTTAGAATTGTTGATTTCTTCATTTATTAGCAAAAAACCGACGACAACTTTTTAAAACGTTTATAGCGAATTTTTGAAAAAATGGCAATTATTGCCAAAAGTCGATTTTTTTTATGTCCGGAAATATTTGTGACGTCATAACTACGTAACGCCTCGACCAATTGTCATGATCTTGGTATCAATGGAAAGAGAAGACCCTACCCTATACTATAGTTTCAAACAATATAACTTTAGGGGTTCGGATTTCAAAATTACAAGGGGTGGTAACCACTCCAACCCCCCTAAGGAAGACGTGTTACAAAAAAGGCTTAGGAAGACGGGGTTAAGATTTTAAGATTAAGGTAACACTAAAATGTATCAAACAAAAAGGAAAAACAAAAGAACTGAAGGCAGATAGGTTTCACATTATATTTCACAGAAAACCACCATAATATTTTTCACACAATAGTTCGGTATCCATATCGTCAGATAGCTTTATATATCTGAGTACGTCAATAGACTAGTACTATATTGATATGCAGTCAATACAGACAATTGACTGACCGAGTACAATCCCACCAAGGGTTATGTTTGTTACATTTTTACCAAAATCATTACTGACAAGCCGTCTAACCAGTTTGAAATATGATTCCTTAACTGTCTGCTTTCCTGTCTGGTTTGATAAACTACGGAAAAGTACTGTATAAAAGTTAACTCTTTGTATTCTATATTATCAAATAAATGTTCATTCAAGTTTTACAACAGTTTTCTTTAAAAAGTATTGTTCATATTCATTTTATGTTTCCTATAGCTCAAAAAGCCTCTTTCTAAGTGATAATTCAGGTAGTTAACACATTGTTTTAGTAGTTTATAATGAAAATACATATTTATATTATATAATGTGGTTACTACAAAATACCAGCAACAGACAATATAGGGCTTACTGATCTTTGAACGCGTTTACCTCTGTTAGACGTTTTACTCTCTGACAACGCTTGACGGACCATAACTTGAATTGTCAATCGTGTTAAGTTCATGAAGGTGTCATTTTAACATATACTTAAAGTATGGTCTTCGCAAATATTTAATAAAATGAAAATGACAAAAGGCAGCATTTACGGCTGGTTTGGGATGGAGGGTCACAAATATGGGCATCGTGCTGTATTATGTCAAATATGATCATAGGATGACCATTTTCGGGATTTTAACCCACTTAGTAAGTTTTTCAACAATTGTTTGCCAGGATGACGCACAAGTTAAGGTCTGTAAGAATCTCCAAAAAATAAGCCTTTCTGCAATTCAGCCCTTCGCTTCATATTCTGTTCTCTATATAATTTAGGATGGTATTTCTTCAATCAGTAGTATTTTTTCCCTCATTTTTCCTTTAATGTTTTTGTCAAAAAAGAAGGATTCTCAATAACTATAAAGAGTTGAATAAACTTAATAAGTGTAATGTATTTTCAACGCCATATCACTCTTTTCAGAACTGAATGACACATTTGCAACTCGGGTAAACAGTTATTATTATATTTTCGAAGTGCCCCGCAAATAATGTCACTACCTGGTTATCATGGTAGCGTCACGTACATGAGGTGTATGAAAGAGAAAGAGCAAAATTGTTTTCAGATACTAATTTGCTAGTAAACATACACATACATACATACAAAGTTTTTATGTGTAAAAATAATACATGTAGTGATACGATAGGTGCCCAGTATTATAAACAACAAGGGGAAATAATAACTGGAATGATTGAAAGTTAAATTTCAGACTTCATCTGGTAAATCTGATAAATAGATAATTATCATCTAATAACAACAAATTTAAATTTAAGTGATTACATAAAATTGGTTGTGAGCGTTTGATACAGATATCAATTAAATTGTAGTAAGTTTCAAGTATATTAGGAAACAGTTAAAGTGGCCTCTATCAACACCTGTTCTTCTGCTATATGTAAAATATCGGCAGAACCCTTGTTAAATTTAGTGGCTTTAATCAAACACTTTTATTAGTTTAGGGTAGAAAATAAAGCACGATATAAAGATTTTTTAGATTAATTTTAATATTAAAAGAAATATTTTCTATAGTTTCGATAACAATTAATACCCTTTAACCAGAAAAAAGTATCAGACTTCTGTCCTTTTTATTGCTTCGTAATTGTCTATCATGGTAGCTTTAATTGATTTTCCCATGGAAAAAGAAATACAACAGTGTGTAAAAGGGGGTATGGCTTTTTTTATCATTGAGTACTATATTGACACGCATTCCCTATAGATAATTGACTGACTCGTATAATTTCTGAAATGGTAATTTTCTGTTACTTTTCCAACAGAATCAATCTTACCATCCAGTATGTAAAACGATTCTTAATCTGTCTGCATTATCGTCTGGTCTGACAAACTACTAACAAAAATACTCTGAGCTCCGGAGTTTTTCCAATAATATACAGTTGAAAATAAATAAGCCCCCCTGACGATTATTATGATTTTTCTAGAAAACAGTTAGATCCTGTAATTTGTTTCAAATTGGAAAATGAAGGCTAGAATGAGTCAATTCAATGTTTGCTAAAGTTTTACAAAACACTTAACCGTTTTCTTAAAATGTTGTCATTTTCATGACGAATCAAATGTTGCAGTTTCTTATATTGGAATATGAAAATTTATTAATTTTAAATTCATGGTTGAATGAACATAACCTATGGGTTTATGGTTGAAGGGACATCAAGTAAAATGTAAATTAAAAATGTATTCTTCAAGGGGACTGTGTTTTAAAAATGTACTTTAAGATTGTTTTCTCATTACAATTAATGTTACCTTTTAAAATTTGTTGGCCTGGACACATTATATGTAATTCAACTTAGAAAATTAATGTTTCAAAGCTTCCTTATCATTCCCATTTTGCGGAAATGGAAACTCTTTAATGTTTTTCTCAATATCTCAAAAACATCACATTGTCAGTTAAGCCCTTTTGCTTTTGAGGAACGGTATTGTTTCGCTTCTTTTAAGCCAACATCGATAACTGAGATATCTAGGACGGCAATTAAAGACGGCAAATTTTTCATCTACACTCACATGATGATTATTCAAACACAGTATAGGTGATGATCATTCAATCATGACCAAGTCCCTTACTCTTTCACTCAAAGATGTTCTAAACATACGAATTATGCTTACTTCGATGCAGAGTTAAAAGTTGTCCATACAGACATTTAAAAATTCATCAACAAGTTTTCATTCATATACTAAAAAAAAGAACACTATTATGTGTTGTGTGAAACTTTATTGCTCATTGAAATTTGTATCATTCCAGCCTACATTTAACAGCTTGGAAAAATTAAAAGGGCCCAAATGATTTCTAGAAAAATCAATATTATTTAGGGGGTACTTATTTCTTTCGAACTGTATAATATACCCTTGTTATTATTATTCAATAATTCTCCTCTTGTGTTCCAATTTGTCAAATTTACTTGGTAGAGTAACACAAAGTATTGCAAAGTATCTGGGAAACAATTGTAAATATGCTTCTTTTCTTCCATACACCTCGCGAACGTGACGCTACTATGATAACAAGGTTGTGATATTAGTTGCTGAGCACTTTGAAAATATAGGAACAATGTTTACCCAAATTGCGAATGTGTTAGTCTGCTATAAAATGTACATGCCACTGAAAATACAATCCAGTAATAGGTTTCAATTACTATTAATAGTTATTGAAAACACTTCTTTTCTGACGAAATCAATGAGAAAGCATGAATGATTTATATTGATGGGAGAAACAGCAGCGTCAACGGATAGTCATATTCTACAAGAAGAAGATAATTGAACAATTAAACAATCCGAAATCACTTAACATTTAGCAGATGTGAATTTTATCGTACCTTTCGTATTAAGACTTATTAAAAAAGGTGTCTATTTTGCAACCTTTTACGTTTGTTATTTAACAATAGAAATTAAGGGTTTTTAGTAACGTTACCTAAACTAGAATTCCATTAGGAGAGGTGGTTTTTATTTTCAATTATTTCTCAATATTGTAAAATAGCGTTTCTTGAAACGTTTTAGAAGTAAAAAACAAGTAACACGTAAATGATCGAATTTTAATGACTTGGTGTTTTAATAACCATGTGTTCCACAGTAAGGCAGAAACAAGCGTTATACTAAGGCTTAATGTTTTTCCCTTATCTAGTAACAAAGGATAGTCAAATTCACGGCATCAATTGCAATTTAAAACGTTAAATCTTTTACTGCCCTCACCGGAATTATTTTTCCCAGATAAGTTAAATATACTTGGGTCATTCCAAAGTAACGTTTGTGACCAAAATAATGATTTTTTTCAACTTAAATCGGCTATAACGCCTGACATACACATGCTATGAAAATAATTTTGGTTGATATAAAAACTACTTGGTATAGCCAAAAGGTTCTGAATATTGAAAAAAATAAAATCTTTCCAAGGTCAAAGAAAAGCCCATGTAACGCTCGGTATCGTTTGTGACTTCGCACGGAAGTGTGTTCTTGCACTTTTAGCTTCAAACCCAAAACTCGTGTGGCTGATTTGAGAGCTGATATCAACAGAGCTAGAAAAGTAAACATTTATAAACATTACCCGATCTTCAGTTTGCACATTTTCAAGAAAGAGCTCTCTTTATACACGAATTTGTCATGTAACGTTTGGTAACGTTCGTGACATTTTGCTATGTAACGTTTGTTAACGTTTGTGACATATCATTTTATTTACACACAATAACTGATTTAAGATTTCATTAAAATAATTTTCGGTTCATATTTAATATTTATCACGTTGACAAATCCAAAAGACCCTTACAAGGAACGCTGAAGGTGGATAAAGGAAATCAGATAAAAGGGAATAATGAGAAAATTGCATGCGTTATTTATGTGACTATCCATAAGACATTAAGAAATACAGTCCTTGGTTTTATTTTTCTTCTTTTATTTTACTTAGTATTGAATTTCTAGGGATGGTTCAATATCTCCATTTGTTGACCATATCTTGATGGTTCTATCTGGCTTTACCAACGCCTTGTGAATGTTTCGAATTCCGGGACATGTAAGGACTTTATCTCATTGCTTAGATGAAAGGATTGTATCTTGTACCCCCCGATGAGTGATTAAAGTATCAGTAAAAGCCGATACGCTAGCTTCGCAAAATCTTGTGCGCTCTGGACAGTGCTCACACCTAATGGGCAGCAATTAACATACTCAATGTGAAAATACACATTTATCGTAGTCCTTAACCCTCGTCTACCCAGGCAATTTTTGT
>JXSR01S063279.1:0-18462 GCA_000969725.1 Ophiothrix spiculata
TTGATTTGACCCCGCCTTGTTCAAGGTCACTTTTCTACTCAAGTTGAGCTGGGAAGAGAAAATTTAGTTTTTCTCTTCCCAGAGTTGAGTGGACATATGGAATGTCTATCTGTAGTAGGGTGATAAGCAGGTGGTTGAATGTCTTTGTCACGCTTGACTGAGCCAAGAGACTGCTTGGAAGCAAAGCACAAAATGATCCTTCAACGCCCTTCAATTTACATAAATAGGGTTGTGGTGAACGTGGAATGGTCCCCGGCGGTATGTGACATCTTGAAAACCTTTAAAGATGTCATAAGCCGCCGGGAACCATTCCACGTTCACTAAAAGCCTATTTTTGTAAATTGAGGGGCGTTGAAGGATCATTTTGTGCTTTGTTTCCAAGCATTCTCTTTGCTCAGCCAAGCGTGACAAAGACATTTAATACCCTGTTTATCACTCTACTACAAATAAACATTCCATATGACCACTCAACTCGAGTAGAGAAGTGACCTTGATCAAGGCGGGGTTAAATCAAATTGGACCTATAAATCACGTTTTTGACCAATTTTTGTTGTTGCCCCCTTACCAGTACACGAGAAAATTGATCACATTCGGAGTTCCATTTCACACCCAACAAGATTATCAAATCTATCAAATCTGACCAAAAGCAACATCAGTTTCCAGATATTTTCATCATAAATTGACCTTTACATAAAAAGGTGGTAAAAATATTTTTATTCCAACTATATGAGCAACTGTGTATGAGCAATAAACAAGATTGCATTTCCATAAAACCACGATCAAAATATATGACTTGCAACAAAATGTTGAGGAATATATTTCTTAAAATATCAGTTTTGCTTCTACACTGTCTGCCCTTTTTAGTAATACAGTAGCGTTTTGTTTAAAACTGCGCCAAAGTCAGGGAAATACAGTTAAATCGTTGTTCATTTCTAACCTAGCGATATCAGATATACTTATGGGCATAAATATGTTGATCATGGCATTGTCTGATCTGTACTATGGATGGTATTTCCCATTATTTTCAGATTATTGGCGACGAGGTTTGGTGTGTAAAATTGTAGGATTTATGTCTATATTGTCAAGTGAGGGATCAGTTTCCTTCATAACCTTAACAAGTATTGATCGCACGTTAGGAATAAAATACCCAATTGGTGGACATCGATTAGAAACAACGTCTGCGCGGTTTTGCGTTGGTTTGGCTTGGTCCATTGCATTAGCATGATTAGTAATAGGTGTGGTACCTATCACTTACTGCTACCCATGTCTGAAGTATGTATATGAATTCCACTTGTGCGCAGAAATGACATCACGTTTTATAATGAATCCCGAGATATTGAAACGGTAGATGTTCATTTAATATGTAGAAATACTGAAAGATGCAATTCATGATTTTGATGTGGCAAAAACCATCCCTGTTTTCTAGCTAAATAAGAAGAAAAGTACATCATAAATATGTACTGAAAATTTCACTTGATTCCGACCATTCGTTTCCAAGTTACAAGCTTTTCAGCATTTTGAAAATCCCCATAGGCTACTGTGTTGTAATTACTGTCGGGGCCCCGACAATAATTAGAAAATGACACATTGTCTCACTTTTCTCAAAAATCCAAGCACATATGAAAGAATAGTTTGGGGATCGTAACATATACCAGTTGACGATTCTTATTAGCTAAAAAACTCGGTTTTGATAGAGCTGACCTTGAGGGTGAAAAGTGGATCATGAATTGCCCCTGGAGGTACAAGGATTTCCACACGTGTTGAAGTAGATGTGCAACCAACATCAAATGTAATTACTTTTAGCATTTCTGAGATTACTGGAAGTCGACTAGCATCTGTGTACTCCATTTTGGTTTTTATTGTCTTAAATGTTACTATATTACAGGTTTTGTGACTATTGCGGTTTGTTATGCGTATATTTTCTTCGCTTCCCGTGTCGTGATCACAAGACCGTGAGAAAGAATTGCGCATGGCGAAGAAAATATCAGCACTACTGTTAGTTGTTAGTACTGGTGTTAACGGATTTTCTTTGCTGGGTGCCGTTAACAATTGTATGCATTCTTTCGCAGGCTGGTGTCACTACTGTTTCAATAGAATTCTTGGGTAGTTGCTTTCATTTTACCAATTAATTCCTCAATTAACCCATTTCTTCTCTATGTATTGTTCCAGGACACTTCAGACTAAAAGGGAAAACGCAAAACCAAGAATAGTTTATATATGCACTGGCTTAGAAACCGGGGGGGGGGGGGGGCTGTGCCCCCCCCTCAATATTTTCAGGGGGGCAAAAATATACTTTTGCCCCCGACCGCCACTGGGGCTTTCATATAACCCCGCAAAAAAGCACAAAATGCAGTAAAACCATATAGCTTCGGGGGGCTTTGCCCCCTAGACCCCCATGGGCTTTTCATATATCCCCACAAAAAAACATGAAATGCACTAAAACCCTATAGCTTAGGGGGCTTTGCCCCCGCGCCCTCCACCGGGCATTTAATATACCCCACAAAAAAGCATGAAATGCAGTAAATCCCTACACAAGCCTTAGAAGTGGGACATTTTTCAGTTATCCAAACATTAAAAACGGATTAAGTTAAGTTGCTGTCAAATCCTGTATTAGCCAATCATAAACAACTTACTCATTACATGTGATTGTATAGGCCTAACAAAATGTGTGCGTATTCTAATTTTCCTTTGTTCTGAATAATTGTGTGTTTTAAACTATATTGATTTAATTGAGTAAGGTGAAAGTATATTCAATAATATCGGCCCTATTACATTCTGTTTTCTTATCAATCCTTTTTCTTGCCAACGCTGCAAGATTTTTTTAAATGTTGAACCCACATCATGCACTTTGAGGCATAATCACAAACACGTAAGCGCTGTTTACGTTCCACCACCTGTTTCCAGGAAGTAAAGACGACACCCTAATCCATGCAATCATGGCAGTACGATGAGAAATGAAAAAGTACTTGTTTGTGATTAATTTTGTAACTTGAGTTATTATAATTAAGCAAAATTACGGTGGTTGATATCAATATCAAGCAGTTACTGAACTCACGCTATCTTTGAATGGTCAGACCCCCGGGGGGGGGGGGGGGTTCTTACATTGACGGATGGTACGGGTATGTGCCGCCGCCCTCGAGACCCCCTTTTCAAGCCTCCTCTTCCGCTCCCCAAGATGCTCTTTTCAAGATTACTTCAGTTCCCAAGACCCTATTTTCAAAGAAAATGACTCAAAAATGTCTTTTATTACGTTTTCAAGCTAATTTTGAGCGATTTCAGCTCAAATAGTCGTATTTTTATGGGAAAAAGGCAGTTCCTGAGACCTCAATCCGGGAAAAATCAGTTCCATAGACCCTATTTTTGACCAAAAATCCGTTCCTCAAGACCCTATGTTCGATATCACATACCTACCAAATTTGTTTTGAAGAACCCCCCCCCGGGGGGTCAGACACGTATTCTAGATTAGGGAACCACATTTTGATAAATATGCCTTGTCTGTAGAAAGTCAAAGCGCTATCGACTCATCCTTACAATTTTATAATGTCCTTGTCATTCCTTTTCGTCTTTATTTCATCCATCACAATTCTGGGCTTGACATTAAATTAAATTGCGGCCTATATAAATTGGCGCAACCCTAGCTTTAGCAATTTACACCCTCACACTAATAATGTCCCGCTTCATTGGGGTTTGTAAGGCTTGTGAAGAATTAGTCATGCACATAATGGCTTATTTGCCCTACCATAAAAAGAAATACTAGTAGTCTAGATAAATACTATATGAAAGTATGGATTAATTACTTGGAGAGATTGTACACTGAGGTACGGTACCTGTCGGTGAATATGTTCATACAGTGAAGTGAAAAATTGAAGCTGAGCAACTGCTTACCTTAAAGTCGACTGTTGTTACCATATTCACAGTAATTTCATTATAAAATTAATATGGTCTCTGTTAAACTTAATGCAATAATGCCAAGATTTAAAAAACCTTATTGTTGCAAATGAATAAATACAAAATGTTTCTGATAAACATGAGAGATGTACAGCGTTCAAAAGATCTAACAAAACACGTTTTGTAAAAAAAACCCTATACATGTACATGTATAAGTACGTCTTCTTTTGAATGACAACTTTTCTTATATATTAATGAAAACAACCCAATATTTTAAAATAAAGACTATGAGTTTTTAAATTCACATAATGTTTTTTAGAATAATGGATACTTAAATGTTACATGTGGGTATCGACAGCTACTTATTTATTCGTGGGTATTTTTTAATCAATCAAAGTTAACTTTGTTGCTGACACTATTATTGCTTAAGGCTCTGTCAGACATCACCGTATAGAGCAAAACGTACGAATAACGTACAAAAGTTTCACATATTGAACGTGTGTTAAACGGACCACCACAGTATGAATAACGAATTAAACGTATACATAACGGACAGACCGTATGGATAACGTATTGAACGTACTTGTAACGAACACATGACGAACAACAATGCACAAGACAGAACAATAGTGGGATAAAGTACGTTATGCGTACGTTTTGCTCTATACGGTGATGTGGGACAGAGCCTTTAAGCAACATAGTATCATCTCTCATTTCACAAATGATAAGCTATCACGTAGTGGCAATTAATTAGAGATATCATCTTACAACTTCCGGAAGCTACCGTAAAGAATTCTTTGTTAACTCAGCATTTAAAATACTCTAATTAGGTGACCCTTAAAAATGGACTCAGACAAATTTTGTTGTAAACAATATTGCTGAATTCGATAAAGGGTAAGGTTATTATTATCTCAATCGATTAACTTGTAAATAATTATATGCATTTCACGATTTAGGTAGTAAGCATCAATTTTAGGGTGGTTCTTCGCTAAGTGTCTACTTTTGGCTTTTAAAAAAATGAGAAAAATAGTTTTTCAAATCACAATTTTTTTTTCTTGGAATGTGTTCACAATAGTGCACAAATACTAGAATGAGCACTCGGCGCGATCTTTAGAGCCTTAAAATAATTTTATGCGACATCTAATTTTCAGTGTTGTAGCATAGGGAAAACCGTTAAAAGTCATTTCCGTAACACTATTTGTTATGGAAATGACAATCAGACAGTAAATGTCAAGCTGAGTAAATTCTACTACGTATCCTCAATATCTGAGTACAAATAAAGAACCATTGAGGGAGGTTCTTTCAAATGGAGAAAACCAGACTGATTATGACTCAGATTTTATTGCCAATATGAACAGATGAAAGTGTCAAGAAATCATTTCCGTAACGGTAAAAAGTTACGGAAATGATGGTTTAAACAATTAGACCAGTATAACGTCTCTCGAGGGCGATGCCTAGCGTGACTGTTTATATATTAGGGTACAGGTCACAATTCTGTTTGCACTGCCAATCAAAACAGACATTAATTTCCTATATTTATAGTGTTATACAGCGTTACGGAAATGACACTGAATAAAAATACTTCTCGCTCATTTTTGCAAAAGTCTGTATTTTGATGGATATTCATCGGAGATACCGGAGATAAATGATGTGTGCCAAGTAGCCAATTCATGCAGGTACTTATTGACCAGGTTAATTTTTGGATTCAGTGTTTTCAATTTTATAGACTGCCCTTCAAAATGTTCGTTACGGAAATGACTCAAATACAGGGACAGAATTTTTTGAACAAAAATGGTAAAATTTAGGATTCAATTGATACATTATGGCATTATTTGATAGATAGGATATGTTATACTAGTAAATACTTAGTGATCAAGAGTATTTCCAAAAAGAAAAATTTCACTACCAAATAAATAATGACAATTGAACAACCTTTAACTTTGTTTATCAAGGTTTTTATGATTTTTTATAATAAGATCATATTTATCAAGACAAAACCACAAAATAAATATTTCAGAATTTTAATTTTTTAAATTTATTGTGAGTTAAAGTAGTGGGACACGAAAGTAGACACTTAGCGAAGAACGACCCTTTAACGTTGATTTTTCGCTTCAAAAACCAAATCACAAAATCCTATTTAACATAGTTGAAAACTGATATTCCTCGTGCCACTCCACCACTCCAAAGCATTCTTACAGTTAGAGCAATTATGGTCAGTGCAATTGCCTGTCTTCCTTTTGAAGACAGACCTTATTATAACTCTTGTTGATAAACAACAATTGCTCAGGGATATCTGCTTCTCTCTATAATCATAATTCGGAGCTATAAATAACATACTGCTGTGAAGGATGAGATCGTTGTTTACCATTATATTGTACAATTGACTAAGAGTTCTGAGAAATCTTACTCAAAAGGTAATTTAAGATTTTGGGTTAAGTATATTGCCTGCATTAAATTTAGTTCATCCGTCGTTATATTAACAGACCTTGCTTATAATATGTGTCCCGTCATATCGAAAGGTACCTTAATACCGGCATAGTAAATTACGAGATTTAGGCCATTGAAGCTGAGCATAGTCAAACATCACGTCAAAGGTCGAATTCCTAATTTCATCAGACACGTTACCTTTGAAGTGTATTCTATCATATTAATCAGGTTCCAACATCCAAAACATAAGACAAATGTTAAAAACCGAGATAAAAATCCTTTTTCCATTCACGTTCAACCAGTACAGAAACTTTAAACTTGATTTTCTCAGAACTTAGGTTTCGGAATCAGCCCGATACCTTTTACCAATTTGGATGTAACTTTGTAATCGAACATCCAATAACCAAAAGCAAGGTGTGATTTTAAAGCTTAAAATATAATCTTTCAGATGAGACCAAAAAATCAATTTTAATTTTGCCGACCTTAAGGTACCTTTCGATATGACGGGTCACACATTGTTATATCATGTACTAGTATATAATATTCAAATGACAATGGTGTTTTATGTTGCCGGGGTAATGGTGATTACTCGTGTATTGACTGATATGACTTGGGATTGTTTTCTTTTCTAGATATGATAAAAAATGACTGTAGTATGTAAAATTTGCAACAGAGGAAAACCTCTCAATACTAGCAGCCTGTATAATCTCAATGCTACATAATCATCAAAAGTGGACAGAAAAATACTCCTTTACGGTAGATATAGAAAATAACCTGTATTTGTATTATTTTTGGTCCTCGATTGCATTATGATATCCTTATGTCACACGGGCATATACTAGCTTCAAGTGAAAGGTAAATAATCACACATCTAATAAATCTACATGACGCTCAGATTCCCCAGATATAAATCACACCCAAAATACCCGATACCGGCCTGGAATACCCGACATTTCGGTTCTATTCAAATTTTATCAGGTGTAAAACGAAGTGACAAAATTGCTATTCAGTATTGAAGTGGTTACGTAACTCACCCAGTTAGTGGATCACGCACATCACCTGACAATAGTTAGTGCGATACTTTCCCGGATACTTTTGTGTGGGGATCAGTTAGTTTCATCTTTTGTCATGTTTGTTACGTGTAATCCGGTTATCACCAGACAACTGGATCACGCTTTCTGGTTTGGAACTAGCCATGTACTGGTTTAATGTACGTAATGACAGTAAAACCTCACTATTAATATAACGAAATATGATATGACAAAACCCTGTAATAAAAAAGTGTTTTTCCTGAACCATAATACCAAATTCTGTTGTTATTTAATGATTTTAGAATTTGGAAACTAAAGAAATAATTTTTCTACCTCGTTGTAATGAAATTGAATACAATATAGCGCATGTTTTGTGTAGAATAGACAATTGTAGGATATAAACTTAACAACAACAAGAACACGCGAAAGATTCCTTTATAAATGTGATGGACATAACGTACGAAATTAGACTGGTGTGACACTTTTAGTTCAGGTTTTCAAAGAGCAAAGACCTATGTTTGGTTTTACATATTCTACATTTTGAACGGTTACAAAATCAAAGTGTTTTTTTTTTTAATCTTATCAAATCTTATAATAATGATAAAATTGTCGAACGTTTGGGGAATTTAAATGTGATGAATAGAACATGGACAATCGGAACAATGGATTGCATTTGTTCTTGCGTGAGAGTGGGATGTGTGTGAGGGCATACCTCCTGTAATGAAAAAAAAAATGCAAAACGATTCACGTTGCTTTACTCCTTAAAGGGGCTTGGTCCGATTTTTGAAAAACTAAGTTTTGAATGTCATATGAATGATGACCATTAAAAAGATTTAAGTTTTAAATTTCAGCTCAATCGGTCTAAGCGTTTTGATTTTATAGGCAATTTTGTATTTCAGTGCCGCCTATACGTTGCTGTGTAAAATTAATTATGGTAACCATAATTAGACACATTTCATGTATATCTCCAAAATGAAACGTAATTCAGCTGTGAAATTTCACATGGGTTATGTGAAAAATATGAGCAACATTTAGGTACCAAAATCTCAAACAGTTTGAAAAAAATATGAGGCAATCGGATCATCCTTTAAGGCTTACATATTTTGGTTTCATTCAGTTTACGGATGTGACTTTAATACGTAAATGCTAATAAATTGGGGCAGATAAAATACTAGAACTTCTTGACGAGCTTCAAGGTAATGATAATACATGTATAAATAAAATACGCAAAACTTCATTGTCATTGGAGTACAGCAAAGAGGTTATGTACCATTAAGTATTATGATGCCCTAAAACACTTTGTTGCGGAGAAATTCACAAAAGATTAAGTGCGCCGTACTAAAAAAACTGTATCCATTATGCCATGAAGGCAATGGCAATATCATTAACCAACAAGGCCATGACTCTTATTCGTGAGAAAAACTTATTAAAGCAAATGCCTGAGATACAAGGGGTAGTGTTGTTCTGAGATGGGCAAATAATTTATGAAAGCAACCCATATAACAATACATTCAGTTCAGGTCAGATCGATCAGTAAAGTTAAAATTGTATCCTGATGTGTTTTACTACTAGCTTATTTGAAAATGTATCATTTCTACCAGAATTTTGACCAGAATTTAGATTTTAAATAGCCCAAAGAAGGGTATCAAATGTCTCCTCGTAATTGTAGACAAAATGATTTCAAATGAATTCAAATGTCATGTGACCTGGGAAATCAATCGCACCGTCAAGCCTACATGTTACCTTTAAACAGATGTCAACCAGGTCAGATACACTGTAGAGATGTACCAAGAGGTAACATGTACGTTTCATCATCCAGGTCACATCACAATTATGTGTTTAGCAAAATATAAAACAATCAGCCCTGGACATCAATGCCAGCTGTTATAATATTTTTCATAATGTCACTTTTCCACACTGTGGAGAATGTATTTATGTTCGCATAATTATATTTCCAGCAAAATTAGATTCAATTAATATCTCTACGAAAAACATTTATATATGATGAATGATAACATAGCTTGTTCAAATATTATTGTACGTATCATGTCACTATTGTTAATCAGAAATATTATTATCATTAATATCATTACAAATGATTTTTATGTCCATTTTAAGGTTAGCTGACACAATTGAAAATACATGGAGGATAAATGGTGGACCCTTATTTGTACTTGAAATGCGAGTATTTTTACAATAACATACTGTACATGTATTTGTGTCTGTCCAGCCCGTATGAGCCGTAAATGCCATAAACTTCATTTTGCGCTACAGATGAAAATACATGTCAAGGTTGTAATTTCCCGAAATTGATTTTTTGACAGATTCACAATTCTTGTGTTTACTACAAAATACCAGCAAAGTTTCATTTCAAGAAAATGATAGGAAATGTGAAATAAATCTGCATATTTTTAAGACAATCAACAGAAAATATAGGGCTTACTGATCTTTGAACGCGTATATCTCAGTTATACGTTTTACTCCCTGACAACCTTTGACGGACCATAACTTGGCTTCTGGAAATCGTGAGAAGTTCATTAATGTGTTATTTTAATCCTTAAAGCATGGTCTTTGCAAATAGTTAAAAAGTGAAAATGACAAGAGGTGACATTTACGGCTGGTTTGGGATGGACGGTCATATTTGTGAAGCTCATGATAAGTGATTTTGGTGAATATTCGACGGGTATTTGAAAAAAGCAATTTTTTGTTTGCAGTAATGTCAAAGGTAACAATACTGTAAAACCAGACGGCACGGATTTCGTTATCGTGCTTGAGCAATATTGACTTCAACTTAAAAAGCATATGAAGGACTATTAAGACCTATTTAAAGGCATATGGAAGTTTAAACACCTTACCAAAATTTACTTAAATCCATTGATATACAATTGAGTAGTTAATTGTAATTTAGAAACGACTGTATAGCAATTCTGACAGCAATTCAACAAAATAACGGGCATGAACAACGTTGTTACCTTTGACATTACTGCAATCATCGCAGATGTTAAATCCAACATCTTTATTCTTTATACACTTTTGTAAGCTTCACATAATGCAAAAACGAGCATTAATGGCAATCAGTAACAGTAATTTTAGAAGTCACTCTAATCCACTTTTCATTAAATATAATCAACTAAAAGTTTTTGCCCTATGTAATCTAAAATCTGGCACATTTATGTACAATTATTGTCATAATTCACTTCCACCAGCTTTTGACAATATGTTTAATACCAATTCTGATAATCATAACTATAATACTAGGCATGCTTTACACTTATAGTATCCTAAAATTACAACTGAATTAGGACGCAAATCCATCTCCTACCAAGATGTCAAAATCTGGAATGATATTGCTAACTACATTAAAGTCTTATAAAGATGCTCTTATTTCTAAATATAACGTTAATCAAAATAATATTGAGTGATTTTGTCAAATTACTAGCAGTTGTCTCTGTATTATGCAAATTGAACGAAATCTGGAGTCTATAATACCTTGCAGTTTCAGACCATTTGCTTCATGTATTCCTTTTAAATATAGTTTCACTGAAACTCTGATTTTATTCCTGATATTTATTATGTTCCATACCTTCCTCTCACTTTTCTCTTTGGCCATCGAATTTGAATTTGTGAGGAAGGTAACATTATATTCTATATATTCTTTGTACATGACTTTTTTTATACACAAAAACTACTCTTTCTCATAGTTAAAAGTGCATTTTTTTCTTCATGAAACTGTTTCATATCTACTTTCAGTTTGGGCGTATGATTATTCTTTTGTTTTTCATGATAATTCTGTCTTTGAATGAGTTGGATCTACATGCACCAGGCTTTTTAGATTAACTTTTTTGTCTCATGCTTTCGTCCCAAGCTTAATTCTTCTATGTCATTCATTTTTATTTTAATCTTTTTCTAAATTGGATACAAGGATTTTGGCTTTTTTTCTTGTTCTCCTCTACAATGTACGACTATAATATACATTTTTATGTTATGTTATGTTATGTTATGGTGGACAAGGTTAATGTGTTGGGACATTTGTTGGATTATACTTATTCAAACTCTGAACAGTGAATTAAATATTTTCAAATTATATTAAATTGCCATTTTTAACATTTGGACCGCCAAATATCTGAATTTTGCTAGAAAGTTGTCAATTGCCAAAATAAAAGTTACCCATTGGCAACTTTTAAAATAAATAGTTAACACATTCTTGCCAAAAATATGTGATATCAGAAAACAGCCGCCAATTAACTTTATAAGAATATTTTGGCAAGACAAACAAACAGGATTTTGATCAAACTTGCCAATTCTGAACTTTTTTGGCCGCACAAAAAAGGAATTTCGCTATTTTAATACGATTTGAAAATATATATTACACTGTTTCTGTCAAACCTCATCAAATAAGTACGTCTTCAACAGTTTTGATTTGATAATCTGTACTGTAAAGCTGCAATTTTTGGTTGAATTGCGTCCAGTAAAATACTATAAGATTAACAGCATTTATTTGTATGCCATACATAAATAATACTCTACTCTACTTTAATACTCTAATACTCTGATACCGAACATTTATAAACCAATATAAAGAAACATTCGCCCTCAATTCTTATCTTTTCTTTGGCGTTTTATTCTAATTCTCCTTTGGTCTGAATAATTGCTTCCTTCAAACTACATTGATTTAATTAAGCAAGGTGTAAGTATAAAGTGTAAGATTCTGTTCAGTTTCACATATCTATAACAATACCATATTACAGAAAATAGCCGCCAATTGGCAAATTTTATAAGAATATTTTGGCAAGACAAACAAACAGGATTTTGATCAAAGTTGCCAATTTTCAACTTTTTATGCAAATTTGGCCACACAAAAATGGAATTTTGCTATTTCAATACGATTTGAAAATATACATTACACTGTTTCTGTCAAACCTCATCAAATAAGTACATCTTCAACAGTTTTGATTTAATAATCTGTACTGTAAACCTGTATGTTTTGGTAGATTTGCGTCCAGTAAACTACTATAAGATTAACAGCATTTATTTGTATGCCAGACATAAATAATACTCTGCTCTATTTAATACTCTAATACAGAACATTTATAAACCAATATAAAGAAACACTCATCCTCAATTCTTATCTTATCTTTGATGTTTTATTCTAATCTTCCTTTGGTCTGAATAATTGACATTGATTTGATTAAGCAAGGTGTAAGTATAAAGTGTAAGCTTTTAGTTTCCCATAAGTTCTTCTCCTCCCCAGCACTACAATATTGCCTGTAAAGGTCAGCATTTTATCAAGCATCTTATTAAACCAGCGTTACATTTTTCTTGTTATGCACTCTCAGAAACAGTGGTTGATATAATATTATGAATAATTTCAAGACGTTATTTAAGGGGATTTCCTTTCAAATGGTAAAGATGCAGTGCATCTTCTAAAAATGGAAACACATGTCGTTAAAAGTGTTTTATCAATAAAGACGTTCTGTTGAATTGGCCTATTATGACTGTTTCACTTGTGTAAATAAATGTTTTTAATAAATTTTCTAGTCAAGTGTTTGATTTTATCCTAATTTTTAAAATATTGCCAAATAATGGAAATAAGCTTCAACAACATATTGTCAATAAAAGTTATTTAGTCAAAATACCTTTAAAATCTATTTTTGATAACATTTCAAAACCTAAGATAATAAAAGAAATGAGATAACTCTTCCTAGACGTATATATGTTTCTTGAGGTCTTAAAACCATTAATATTATTTTTTTACATAAAATGTGTATTTATGATTATAGGCTTTCCAGGGAAAATGACCAAAATCAAACATTTTAGTGAAAAACATCACCATCAACCATGCATGTTCAGTACTGATGTAAATCCTCTGCTGAAATGTAATCTTTTCAATATGGTTAAGATAATTAGTTGTAGAGTTCGAGTAGAAAAGCGTTAAATGATGCACTTGGTTTGGATGTTCGCTTGTATCATAACATTTGAAAGAAAATGTAAGTAACATTGTAACCAACAGTTCTAATATTAGTGCTTAAATGTGCCACAAGGCAGTGAAATGAATGCACATGTACAGCTCTATAGTAATTATGGTCGTCAGCATTGAAATGCAGCATTTATCAA
Source organism: Ophiothrix spiculata (assembly GCA_000969725.1). Classification (NCBI taxonomy): domain Eukaryota; kingdom Metazoa; phylum Echinodermata; class Ophiuroidea; order Amphilepidida; family Ophiotrichidae; genus Ophiothrix; species Ophiothrix spiculata. Next base: position 13,461 of record JXSR01S063279.1, read on the forward strand.
AAAGAACAAAATAATTATCTAGTACTATAGTATATACAGTATTTTATCAAAAAATAAAGACAACAAATAATTAACTCTTATGGTGACCATGGCCGCAACATTTAAAATTCATAATCAAAAGCATTATATTTCCCAGCTTGCGGTCACTCACTCAATTAAATAGATTTCTATGTTTTCTGGAATATCTTACATGTCTTTTTCCCATGACTTTTTTTTCTTCAAAAGTTTGCTTTTTTTGACCCCAGCGCTGACTACATGTATATCATCAGCTCGTTCACGCATATCATTATAATTGTTGAATGGTCGAAGTAACTGCTTTATGATGCTATGATTCTTTAGATAAAAAATCAAAACAAGCAAAAAGTGTAAAAGAGTTCAAGAGGATGTTAAAAACAAACCTTTTAGAAATGTACACTTAATTTCTTAATTAATATATGAACATTTTCATAAAATGCTTGGTTGTTTTGGGCATGTCTTGTGTTTTGTACGTTTTTTTTTTTTTTTTTTTTTTTGTAAACTTTTATTATGTAACTTAGGTCCTACTCAAATTATTTGGGGATAACCCTTTCAGGCCTTATTGGCCTTTTGTTATCTCCACAATATCATTGTTTTGTTTTTTATAAGTTTGTTTTGTATTGTTTATTTATATGATTGTTTTGTATATGTGATATTGAAATAAACTTGAACTTGAACTTGAACTTGAACTTGAAAGTCATCCAATTCCATTGGCCAATGTTGGCAGAGGCAACTTCACATAGCCTACATGAAATATTAAGAAGGGTGTGTGATTGAGTGGTTAGAGCACGGGACTCGTAATACGGACGATCCGGGTTCGAGCCCCTGTCAAATCACATCTATTTGTTTCCTCGGGCAAAAAAAAAAAAAACTTTTCACTAATCGCTCCGTTGTTCGTAAGTCAAGGTAAGTCATTGGTCCCCTGTGCAAAATGATACTTCTCTTGTTGCGCTGCATAAATGTGTACTTGGCGAGCTATATGGCGACATCTGTAATAGACTTATTCGGATCTCTGGGAAAAATGACTTGGTTGGTAGTTCTACGAAGAGAATAAATTGTGACATTTTAGAAAACTAAATGCGTATTAAACTTCCAGGTGGCTATAGACGTGACGTCATTTCAATTTTATGATTCATTTCATTCCAGTCCCTGACTTGAATTTACAACTCTTACAGGTGCCATGATAAACAGTTCTTCAGCAAGACGTCAAAACATTAAGTTTAATATAATTCATTTATAGAGGAAAATAACGTTAAACTTCAAAGCCATAAAGATGCGTAATTCAAACTAAAAACTATCCCAGAATTACGTCAGTTCGTTTCTTGGACGGTTATGGTAACTTTTGATAATAAATCTGCCGTGTCTAGAGATTCAAAAAGCACCGTCGACTCATCCTTACAATTTTGGTCACTATGGGGAATTTCATTTTCAATATCTGGGTCATGGCTTTTGTTTTCTAGTTCATCTCCACTGCACCAATCTGTTTTCTTTATGTCGTCCTTTTTCTTGCTCTTTCGGGGAGATTTTTCTTTGGAATCCTCGATTTTCTTAGATTTGTCTTTTTTGTCCTTTTTGTCCTTCTTTTTTGAATTCTGCGCTTCTCCTTCATCTGATAAGGAGTCATTGTCACATATTTGTTCCTCAAGCTCATCATAAGCATGCCAGCTCCGTCTCCTAAATGACGTGGGCGATTTGGGCAAAGGAATTTTGTTAGTGACCGATTTGATACCAGACGACAAGCCTGATGCGGCTTTCTTAATCCCATCTTTCCCGCTTTCAAATGCACCAGTTGCTGTAATTTTTAACTCGTCTGATATGCGTCGCATATTATTCCGTTTTGGTTCTGCTAGATAATCTGCCATATCTGTATTAAATAAATAAGAAAAAGATTTTCATGAATACTTCACTGATGCGTTCTCATCGTTCAATTGTGATTCCTAAATGGCGTCATACAATTAAAAGGCATCATTATACCTACGTCATCATATTTTTTAAAGTGTACGTACCCAGAGTTCATTTTCTTAACATTGCTCAATATTGTTTATGGATCATTCCCGTTAATGGTGTTTGTTACTCAGTTCGGAAAATGATTCTGGGAGACGTAAAACCCCCAAATAATTTGTGATGACAGCGCACCACATCTTGCATTAATTTTCCATGCACTTACAGTCAGCCTTTGTCATAAAAGTGCATAACATAAAAAGTCAAATTTGACTAAAGTATAAACATTTAATAGACCTGTATGATTTACGCCCTAAGTTTAAAGCAAATTTTGAGACGTTATAGCACAATCTTTAGAAACAACGGTACTCGAAGAGATTTGGAGATTTACATGATGCAAATTATAGACAAAGCAGTGCATGAGTATATTAATAGCTATCTTATGAATATTCCGAAGAATATCAAAAAATATAATATATTTACCTTCTTTGTGGGGATCAAATATGGTGGAATTTTCTTTGTTGCTTGATATAGTTTCTCCATCATTAAGCATGTTCTGAAAAAAAGAGACAGGAAAAATATCATGACAAGCTTGTGTGATGTTGCACATTGTAAAATAAACGTTCATTATTTTTGTTCTACGATTGAATGATTCTGGCCGTCCATCACAAACAAATGATGAAGTCGACCATTGTGTGATCGATGTAGTTTTTGATAAAATAGTATTTTGATATCTTCAAAAACATGTTTTAAAACAGCATATCTCATACCAGTCATCACCAAATAACAGACAGAGGGAATATTTCATTTGTCAGTTGAATATAGTCATATGTAGGTAAATTTGTATCCACTGTCGTACATTTTTAATCGAAGAGGATTTGTCAGATTTATTATGAACGGCGTCGGTCTTAATATGAGAATTTCCGGGAATGTGTTCGAAAAGTTGGAAATAATGTTGCAAAAATTGACTTTATATCAAGATTGGTGAAAATTTGAGACATGAAAATTTAAATTAGTTGTTTGTACCTTTCAAGTCTCCTGTCGGTTATCGGTTGCACCCCCATTATTGTCTACGCCATTGCTGATAACCATATATAAATAATCATAAACATAAAATTTAACACAAAAACCTAATACCTACTAAAGATGTTGTCATTGATCTTTTAATCTTTAATTAGTACATTTATTCTCAGAAGTTAATTTTCAAAAAGCATTTGGCAGTACCACATAAAACAAATCCTTTCAGTGTCTCTTTTATATTATGCGGTACATATACTTTGAATTAAATCTTCTGTCTCCTTCTATGTACATCTCATGGAATTACATTCAAAATAGGGCAGAAGAAATTATGTATGCTCATATGGTATATCTGCACTACTAAATATAGGTAAGCATAAACAGAAATAGTCTAGACAATGCTATGAAAGCAGGGATTAATTACTTGGAGATATAGATAATGAGGTACCTGCCGGTGAATTTGTTCACACAGAAAAACCATTGGGGCTGATCATGTGCTTCGTATGTTTCAACTGCTTATTTATCAGTTTAAACCACAGATTATAACATTGAGATTAGGAACTGTTTTTCAAATTTAAATTCTGTAGCATGCAAGAGCCAATATCTATTTGGACTGTTTTGTCACATGTCATTTATTTGATTGTATATAAAATTGAAATGGTCCCTGTAAATCTTTAATACAATGATTATAATTTGACCTGTAAGTGTTGACATAAAGACATATGGCATAGCATTCCTAATATATTGAGTTCAAATATGAAATTCAGAGTATTTGTATAACAATCAGGGCCCATATTCATGAAACACCGCTACCTCTAGTTGGCTGCTAACCTATTGTATATCTGTCAAAATTTGACAGGTAGACAATGAGTTAGCAGTCAACTACGTAGAGTTAGCGTGTTTCATGAATTTGGGCCCTGATTGTTTTCTTTCACGAATCAACCAGTGATTCATACTAAATATTATTCTTAAGTAAAATTAATATTGGCATCACAAGGACATAATTCTACTCATGTCAATCCTAACAATCAACCTACATTTTTAAACCAAAACACTGTAGTTTGGGTTCATTGTATCGCAATACACTGGCGCCTGGTTCATGAAGTGAAGTTTTTATCATTGTGGATACTGTACTTTAATCTTAAAATCCACAACTAATTAATCACCAAACCTTTCCTATTTTAATTCACTAAACTTAACCCTTTTGCAAACAGTAATCGCTACTTAGTATCGTGTTTGTCATTTCACAATTGATCTAACCTATCACGTAGTGGCAATTACGTGAACATGATCATCTTACAACGTCCGGAATGACTAGATGAGTAAATTTATATCATCTTCAAAATTTTTATTCAGTATTACGATACTCAAGTAGCAATATAAGTAGTACTAAACCACATAACATCTTTGAATAATATTGACGCAGAGAAAATACATCCTATTTTGTAGCAAATAATCCCTGACGGATTCGATTTTAGAAAAAGCTTTTATAAAAGTTCATTATCTCAGTAGTATCTGATCAATCGTAGATTTGTTTATTTCCTTTGTTGTTTTTGTTGTTTGTTTGTTCTTTTTTTTCTAATTTATATTTCTATTAGACCAATTAATAAAATCCTATTTGTAAACTGATATTTATGGTGTAACTCCATACTCCAATAAAACTTTTTACCCGGTATTATGAAATTCTGGAGCAAGTGCAACTGCCTGCATGTCTTATTTTCTGAATTTCTCATTTTCTGAATTTTTCATTACGGAATTATTTTCTTACACAATAGTTGATAGATTCATATGTTACACAGTGTTGTGTTAACTTCTAAACAACAGTTTAACAGTGTGAAGACCTATCATACATGCATATTATAACTCTTATTGATAATAACAATATTGTTCAGGGGTTTCTCTTTCTTCCATAAGGTGGCATTTCATGAGGTGGGTCAAAAATGAGTTACATGGTCAAAATGGTTAAAAAATCAACTTTTTGATATGATGTTAATATTATTGATCTCTTTCAATTCAAGTAACTTTTTTT
>JXSR01S063279.1:43245-70720 GCA_000969725.1 Ophiothrix spiculata
TTATCTATAAATACCTTACTGTCTGTAACACAAATTGAATTATAATTGATTTGCCGTATGCAGATGAATGATGAATTGAAATTATCGACAGATGTGATAAAGTGACAAAATTAATTTCATATTTGGATTAATTATTATAATGCTAATATTATAATATAATAAGACAAAAAATAAAATGGACTTGATTTCAATCATGTTAACCTTATGAGAAACTAGTTAAGGGCACGAGGAATCCACATGCTCAGGAAAATGTGAGTCCTAACTATTTTTCAATCATGAAAAGATAAATAGTTTCCACTGCCTTCGCGGGGACTCAACCATGGATTATGGCGGGGGTTAGTCATGCATTACGAAGCGAGAGATCTACCGCTGAGCTATCAAGGCAGAGTTTAGATGGTGAACTAAAATCTAAAACATAAACTTTTCTTAGAATGCCGTATTGTTTACATAAAAATTGCAATTTTTGCCTCATTGGAATGCTCAATTTGTAAGTAAATTATGCGAATGCGTATATCAGACAAAATGTAGATAATGTAGGTACTGAAATCAGGCTATTCACAGCTCAAACAGGGCGAACTCAGAGTCATAATTCACGCCCGGTTTTTCGGGCAAAACAACGCGGGTTTGTTACATTATCATTCAAAATCAACACAACACATTTATAAAATATTATTTATAATTCAATAAAAAGTATCAAGCCTACAATCTGTCAAAATTTGAAAACAGGCGAATCGTTCGAACATCATATAATTTTAAGGTTCCGGCGAAAAAGGTGTAAATTTTTCGAAGTAGTTTATTGACGTAATTTTGACCTTGATAATGGACGTGAAATCACTACTAAAGTCTCATTTATAAACTAGAGACTCTATTACATATGTACGCCACAAATTGTATTATTCTGATATGTGTAAGTAGGTAAAAAGTTGCAGTAAAGATGCCGTTGGCAGAAATGGTACCCATTTAGGGACTGTAGCCTTAATTCTGAAATGCTCACTTTTAGTATCATTCAAATACCTTTCGTCACGGTAATATTTTTTGTGTAAAATACACTTGTCATCCCATAGTATAAATAAAATTGAAATTCATATTCAAATAAATATATTATTATTTGATTCGTTTAGATAATAAAAGAAAGGCATTTCTTGGAAAGCAAGTTCAAATATATATCAAGGGCATTGGATAGAAATCATTTTAAAAATAATGAACGGTTAAATGTTACAATTATGGTTATTTAGAGCATCATAAAATGCGCGTTAAATGAACACTTTTGTGCAATATATCTATTTTCTGAATTAAATTACTTGTAAAATATATGTCTGAACTATAACATCTTGTAATGAGTTTCATTTGCAGTTCATCAAAACTGATCATGGCAGCCGATCATGGAACTTAATCAAAATTTTTACTAAATCATATCAATTGAATAACTGTATAAGATTTTAAAGAATTTGAAGATGAAAACAAAATTTGAATTGCATACAGATACGTTTATACATAATAGAATGCGTCTAAATAAAGAGCTATAGATAGATAATATACACGTACATCGCGAGTATTTGTTTGCTATACGTAGTTATTGAAATTGAAAGTACCCTTCTAATCAATCGCAATATCATAGCGGATAAACATGTGTATGCATTAGAGCTATCAAAATGAAAATGACGCGCACGAACCAAACAGTTTGATCAAAGTATTCTACTTTGGTTTAATTTTCTCTTTAGATGTATAGATACTTGTGCATCGTTGATGATTAATTTTCAATTATCTATTAGAACTTTAAAGGTACTTTCCCGGCAGTTAAGTGGAAGAATAATGTTTCTGGAATGAAATCGGTCAATTATTATATTCAAGCCTGACTATATTCATGACATAGTACTGTTATGACTATATTTCAAAACTGAATGTACGTGTTAGCTTGTGTTGTTGTTAAGAACAACAAAAGCAATCGAACATTTACAAAGCGTAAAATTGAAAATCAGAAAAATTGAATTGAATGTTAATACAAAATCACTTTGGCATTTTTGCAACATTGTGTGTAGCAAAGAGCTTCGTATCTTAGGATGTTGTTGTTGTTGTTGGTGGTGTTTTTTGTTTTATTTGGGGGGGGGGGGGCAGTGTTACAAAGTCAAAATCTCGCAAACATAAATGGCATGTGCTCCGGTCCAAGCAGGTGAGATTCAATCGCGATGATTGATATGTTTGGTAGTAATAAAAGAGGGATAACATTGATATACACCATCGTCTGGTAAAATATACAATAGTTCTAGTACAGGTTTAAGCATGGTCTTTTGCTGAAGTCCGGGATGATCAGGTTGTGTGGGGGTATGTGTGCGTGGTGTGTTAAGGTGAGAGCAGAACTAAAATGAAGAGTTCAAGATATGAAGACACAAGAATATAACAAATTCAGTAAGCAGACGTCATAGGCGTACAAGTAAACAAAAAAGCTTAAAATGCAGACTCACCTCTTTTCTCAATACGTCACCATCCGCTGGTGTAGATTCCGTATCCAATATACTCATTTTACCTCTGTTAGATTAATTCCACAAAACTGGTCAAATATTTTCCGATTCAGTTGATAAAAATTCAATTTCCACCGATACAATATTTCAATATCTAAATTGAATGTACGCTATACAGCCATCCACATCTGTTACCATATCATAGTAAACATACGATGCATTCATCAGGTAGCATTACGTCGACATTACGAAATACAATTTGTGTTTTGAACGCAAGTGATACCTCATTGACGTGGTAGTGTACAATATCTATTTATCATCAAAAAGAGGGCAATGGAATAACGTGCACTTTGTCTGGGCACAGTCTGTAATGATATAGAAGGCGTTCTGTAAGTCACAAAGGCCATCCAGTTGTAATATCGCTAATAATTGCTCCGATGCTAATGAGAGCAACGATCCAAATGTCATAGTTTAGTGATGGTGTATTTCTCTGAACTATCACGAATAATCAGTTAACATATGCAACGACGTGTAAATGCCGCCAGTGCACATTTAGGGGCTTTTGCAATGATTGAAAAAAAATCTTTTTAGAACGCACTTATTGGAATTCATTTTTAAAAAGAGCCTATTTGAATCATAGTACTTCAGTTATTATTCCAGTCCCATGTCTTGTTTATCTTTTGAACCTACACACAACATATTTACTGAGTCAAGTGACTCAGATACGTGTGTCTTTTATTTGTCTCTGTAGTGATGCACTTTGTATGCTAACTGAGTCACTGTAGTGAGTCATGTGACTCAGATGTGATGAGTCAAATGACTCCGATCAAGTACAGTTGAATCAAAAGACTCAACTTACCTTAATGAGTCATCAGTTTTGTCTCTGTAGTGACGCACTTGCTTGTGTAAAATGAGTCAAAAGACTCAGATTAAAGATAATGCAGGTCATTTGACTTCGAGTGACGTCCTTTATGTGCACAAACATCAAACATGGAGGATGATATCCGAAAGGTGTTGGTGACTGTAGACACAATATTGTCCATCATCAATATAGTAGGTACTAATTCCGAGTCAAATTCCGAGTCCAAGAGGTTAAGCTTTGGCTAAGCTTACTGCAGGCTCATTCTCCGATAAACCGTGCAACTTTGGTTAGAGAAATGTTGAAATTTCGACTACTAACAACTCATGAAAAACATACAAAATCATAAACTCTTATGGCTTCTGAAGAAGAAAAAGTGCATGGGATATGTTTTAAAAATACTTGATTTTTAACCATTGTATTCCCTATACCTAATGTTCGTATCTGTTGGTTCGTATCTGTTGGAATCTTTTTTTAAATATTCATTATTGAGAAAATTAGTTTCCTTACAAACTTGATCTTTACACTAAATTAGAAGATCTACACATACTACACTGTGGTGTATTATTTCGCTCATAGTGTACCGCGTTTTGCGAAAAGGCGACAAAATGTGTGGTTCGTATCTGTTGCGACGTGACAGTCACATAGGGGTTTTTTGATATTAATATCCTTGTAAATCATTACTGTAAATATATAATTCTATATAACATATATGTTATTCAAGACTGAAGTTTACTTGATAAATCTAATGCGGAATCATCCATCAACATATTGATTTTCACACTTTGTTATCGATTTTAGAATTCGGTTCGTATCTGTTTGCAATATTGGCGACATGATTTAAAAAGCTATTATGTCATATTAAATACTTAATATAATTAAACTTTATATGTCATTACTAATACCTATTACGGGCTATTAAAAAATATGCATTGCGTTTGAAATGCCCGAATATTTTAGGAACGGGGCCACATAAAACGTAAAAAGTATGGCTGGCGACATGGGGAAAAGTAACGATTTTGCATTTTCAGATTAATCGTTATCTACTTTCCTGGCATGCTAAAATGTTTAGCTTCACACATGTTACTAATGTGACTTTAATGTATTAACTAGATCACTCAAATTATTTGTAATAGGCTTAACAACGCTAAACTAGTTACACGAACATGAGCGACAGCACAACGGCAAAGTTGCACGCTTTATCTGAGAATGAGCCTGCAGTAAAACAACAATGGACTAAATGGTCCAATATTGTAAGCTTAATGTAGTAATTTATACTTGTAGCTTGATGTCAGCTCCAGAAGTTCCACATATTACTTCTGACAGTGTAAAATGCCAAAAACAGTGCTCACAGAAATGACAATTTTGTGTCATCAACCACTAACAAACGCTTTCGTTACCGACCATGCATGTTCAAGAAAATGGCCGACCCACAGCCTCGTTTTTAAATTTCGTATTTGACTCAGTAATTTATGTAAATGAGTCAAAAGTCGTTATTGACTCAAAATTCTCCAACAAGTGAGTCAATATGATATCATCATACTGAGTCACCTGAAATTTGACTCACTATTGGAGTATCTGTGAGTCAATTATGATTCACGTAATGTCATAACTGAGTCAATTTGTACATGACTCACGTAAAATAAGGCAACACGAGTCAATTGACTCAGTAAATATTTTGTGTGTAGGATCACACATGGGTACCTAAGTATTTGTATGTGTGTTTTTTTTCAAAAACAAATCACAATAATCATAAGCAAATCAACTGAATCTTTTAAAAAATATAGCATGTAAGACCCTTTAAAAATCAACCGAAACTGGTTCATCATGATGGGACCACGCATGCAGAGAGTTAACAAAAAAGAATATATCCAGCTGATTTTTAGTTAATTTTAGAATTTCAACTCACTAGAGTCTTTCCCACTGAGTTTTGTTTATGCTTTGACTTTTCTATTAACAATTGAAACACTAAGTCAGAAACCATAGGAGTTCTGTAAGTACATACGTCATAAACCCTGCAGATTTCCCTGCAGCCCACGTGTTTTTAAACCGTTCCCGTCTTCAACTACCCTTTATATTGATAAATATTTGAGTACACGAGTAACAATTTTGATTTGATATTCTGTACTGTTAAGCTGTAATTTTGGGTAGAATTGCGTCATGTAAAATACTGTAAGATTAACAGCATTTTAATATTGGTATGCCCGACATAAATAATACTCTTGTTTAATACTCTACAACTCTAATACTGAACATTCATAAACCAATATAAAGAAACACTCACCCTCAATTCTTATCTTTTCTTTGGCGTTTTATTCTAAATGTCCTTTGGTCTGAATAATTGCTTCCTTCAAACTACATTGATTTAATTAAGCAAGGTGTAAGTATAAAGTGTAACATTATGTTCAGTCTCACATACCTCCGCAGCACTACAATATTGCCTATCAAAGTAATTGACAAGTAATTAGCAATGGTACATTTTGTTGTTGTGTCTCAGAGACAGTTGGGTGATACTTTCATTATTTTAATTTCAAACTTTACTGAAGTCGGATTGCCTTTCAAATGGTGAAGAAACGGTACATCTTCTACCTGATCTTTAGCTCTTGTTTCGGACTGTCAATATTACTCAATTGGTGTATACGTATACCATGTCTGGTACTCTCTGAAATTCTGAATCAAACTTGCTGAGTCCGTGGGAGGGGAGATCAGGGGAACGATACTAGTTCTACCTGATCTTCTAAAAATAGAAACGCATGTCGTTAGAGTGTTTTATCAATAAAGATGTTCTGTTGAATTGACCTATTATGATTGTTTCACTTTTGTAAATAAATGTTTTTAATAATTTTCTAGTCAAGTGTTTGATTTCATCCTAATTTTTAAAATATTGCCAAATAATGGAAATAAGCTTCACCAACATATTGTCAATAAAAGTTATTTAGTCAAAATACCTTTAAATCTATTTTTGATAACATTTCAAAACCTAAGATAATAAAAGAAATGAGATAACTCTTCCTAGACGTATATATGTTTCGTGAGGTCTTAAAACCAATAATATTATTTTTTTTACATAAAATGTGTATTTATGATTATAGGCTTTCCAGAAAGGGAAAATGACCAAAATCATACATTTTAGTGAAAAACATCACCATCAATCATGCAGGTCCAGTACTGATATAAATCATCTTCTGAAAAAAATTGTAATCTTTTCAATATGGTTAAGATAGTTAGTTGTAGAGTTAGAGTAGAAAAGCGTTAAATGATGCACTTGGTTTGGATGTTCGCTTGTAACATAACATTTGAAGAAAATGTAAGTAAAATTGTAACCAACAGTTCTAATATCAGTGCTTAAATGTGCAACAAAGCAGTGAAATGAATGCACATGTACAGTTCTATAATTATGGTCGTCAGCGTAAAATATATGCAGCATTTATCAAAAAGAACAAAATGATTATCTAGTACTATAGGATTCTATATACAGCATTTTATCCAAAAAAAAGACAACTAATACCGTAATTAACTCTTATAGTGACCATGGTCGCAACATTTAAAATTCAAAATCAGAAGCATATATTTGCCAGTCTGCGGTCACTCAAGACCTTTCAATTAGATACCGTAGATTTCTATCTTTCCTGAATATCTTACATGTCTTTATTCCATGACTTTTTTTCAAAAGTTTGTTTGTCTTGACCACAGCGTTGACTATATCATCAGATCGTTCACGCATCATGTATATTGGTGAATGGTCAAAGCAGGAACTGCTTTATGATGTGTTTGAAAGTCGTCCAATTCCATTGGCAGAGACAACTTTACATAGCCTACATGAAATATCAAAGGGTGTGTGATTGAGTGGTTAGAGCACTGGACTCGTAATACAGAGGACCCGTGTTTGAGCCCCTGTCAAATCACATCTCTTTGTTTCCTCGGGCAAAATCTTTTCACAAATTGCTCCGTTGTTCGTAAGTTAAGGTAAAATAAAGCAAGCATTGGTCCCATGTGCAAAACGATTCTCCTCTTGTAGCGCTGCATAAATGTGTACTTGGTGAGCTATATGGCGACACCTGTAATAGACTTATTCGGATCTCTATAAATAAGTTTAGCGCCCAACTTTGTGAAAAAAATGACTTGAAAACTAAATGCATGTGGCTATATACGTGACGTCATTTCAATTTGATGATTCATTTCATTCCAGTCCCTGAAATGATTTTACGACTCATGTGCCGTGATAAACAGTTCTTCTGCAAGACGTCGAAACATTGAGTTTACTATAATTCATTACTAGAGGAAAATAACGTCAAACTTCAAAGCCACAAAGATGCGTAATTCATATTAAATACTATCCCATAATTACGTCAGTTCGTTTCTTGGACGGTTATAGTAACTTTTGATAATAAATCTGCCGTGTCTAGAGATTCAAAAAGCACCGTCGACTCATCCTTACAATTTTGGTCACTATGGGGAATTTCATTTTCAATGTCCGGGTCATGGCTTTTCTTTTCTAGTTCATCTCCACTGACACTGCACCAATCCGTTTTCTTTTTGTCGTCCTTTTTCTTACTCTTTCGACTCTTTTTTGTCTTCGGGGATTTTTCTTTGGAATCCTCGATTTTTTTAGATTTGTCTTTTTTGTCCTTCTTTTTTGAATTCTGCGCTTCTCCTTCATCTGATAAGGAGTCATTGTCACATATTTGTTCCTCAAGCTCATCATAAGCATGCCAGCTCCGTCTTCTGAATGAGGTGGGCGATTTGGGCAAAGGAATTTTGTTAGTGACCGATTTGATACCAGACGACAAGCCTGATGCGGCTTTCTTAATTCCACCTTTCCCGCTTTCAAATGCACCAGTTGCTGTAATTTTTAACTCGTCTGATATGCGTCGCATATTATTCCGTTTTGGTTCTGCTAGATAATCTGCCATATCTGTATTGAATAAATAAGAAAAAGATTTTCATGAATATTTCACTGATGTGTTCTCACTACACATCGTTCAATTGGGATTCCTAAAATTATGGCATCATACATCTAAAAGGCATCATTATACTTAACTTAACCAAATTTACCCTGCTTTTTCAAAGAGATACCGTAAAGCAGCAAGAACAAAATCACAATAAAGGTGAAAAATGCAAACAAAGAAAATCAGAAAAACAAAGTCACTGTGGATGGAGATAAGTTTTGACATTTGATTTGAATGTGTCCAAGTCCTTGGCAGCACGGATGGATATTATACCTACGTTATCATATTTTTTTTAAAGTGTACGTACGAATAGTGCATTTTCTAAACATTGCTCAATATTGTTTATGGATCATTCCCGTTAATGGTGTTTAACTGAGTAAGTTCGTAAAATGATTCTGGGTGACGTAAAACCCCCAAAAAATTTGTGATGACAGCCCATCACATCTTGCATTAATTTCCCATGTACTTACAGTCAGCCTTGTCATAAAAGTGCATGACATAAAAAGTCAAATTTGACTAAAGTATAAACATTCAATAGGCCTGTATGCTTTACTTTCGAACTCAAATTTTGAGACGTTATAGCACAATCTTTAGAAACAACGACACTCTTACAGATTTGGAGATTTACATGATGCAAATTATAGACAAAGCAGTACATGTGTATATGTTAATAGCTATCTTATAAAAATATCACACATATATTTTTACCTTCTTTGTGGGGATCAAATATGGTGGAATTTTCTTTGTTGCTTGATATAGTTTCTCCATCATTAAGCATGTTCTGAAAAAAGAGACAGAAAAAATATCATGACAAGCTAGTGTGGTTTTGCACATTGTAAAATAAACGTACATTATTTTGTTCTATGATTGAATGATTCTGCCCGTCCATCACAAACAAATGATGAAGTCGACCATTGTGATCGTTGTAGTTTTCGATAAAATAGCATTTTGAAATCTCCCAAAACAAGTTTTTAAACAACATATCAGTCATCACCAAAGACAGAGGGAAGATAGTCATATGAAGATAGTCATATGACGGTAAATTTGAACCCACTGTCGTGCATTTTTAATCGAAGAGGATTTGTCAGATTTATTATGAACGGCGTCGGTCTTAATATTAGAATTTCCGTGAATTTGTTCGAAAAGTTGGAAATAATGTTGCAAAAATTGACTTCATATCAAGATTGGAGAGAATTTGAGACATGAAATTTATCAGTTGTCTGTACCTTTCGAGTCTCATGTCGGTTATCGGTTGTCTCCTCCCCCATTATTATCTACAATTATGTAATTATAATCATAAGTATCAAACTTAATCTAACACAAAAACCAGAGAAGACATTTCAATACCTAATAATTTATAAGGCCACTCCTGATCATCTTTAACTACAGGGTGTCCAAAAATTAACTACCCATTTGTAAATATTTATAACTTTAAAACCAGGATTCGCATGCCAATTATAGACATATGTATTGATAGAGAAAACTTGTAGAATTCTTTTGGTACCAAAAATTATGCAATCAGTAAACTTCTAAGATAGATAGAAGGTCTGAAAGTTCAAAGTGGTTGACCCAATATACCATACAGTGTTGATACTCTTCTGCCTCTTTACTATGACGACATGACGCCTCAAACAGCCAATCGGTTTCATGAACAATCATATTGCTCAAGACAAAGAAACCCTGGCCCTTTCACTCCCATGATTTAAGTTCACTCGATTACTTTTTTGAGTTATCTGAAGGACAGTACATCCCAACACCCTGGCCTATTCCTGACCTGAATCAGAACATCACCAGTGAAAACAGGAAGATCAAGAAGAACGCATGCGAAAACGTCCAGTGCTTTGTCGGTAGATTTAAATAATTGTTTGAAATCTGCAACGAGACCATCTAAAACATATTCTGAAATACTAGGCAGCTTAATCTGGATAAGAAGGAGGTAATTTGATATGTCCCTGTGAGTGTAACTTTAAATGTGTAATAAGGGGTAATGCTGTTGTGTACCATTTAAAGATGATCATATGCGAGAGTTACGCTTTGGCAAATTAAAAACATTTTAATGAGCGTTATGTAATAATAAACACAAAACCACAATAAAAAATCTTTGTATTAACATTGTAAAAGCTGTTTCGCTGAATTGGTCATTAAAATTATAATGAATGATTTGCCTGTCTTCAAAGATTGATCCCTCCTCTACATGTGACTCGCACATTTGTTTTACTTCTCAGTATGAAAGTGGGCTTTTTACGTTTGACGTAATTTACGTTAAAAATGATTTTCAAAAATGGCAATTATATCATGTTTGGTAACAAATTAATTCTACAAGTTTCCTCTATCAATACATATGTCTATAGTTGCCATGCGAATCCTGGTTTTAAAGTTATAAGCATTTAAAAATGGGTAGTTAATTTTTGGACACCCTGTAGTATATTTATTCTCAGGATTTTATTTTAAAAAGCCTTTGGCAGTACCACATAAAACAAATCCTTTCCGCGTCTCTTTTTAGTTTTATATTAGGCTCTATATATACTTGGAATAAGATCTTCCGGCTCCTCCTATATGATTTCATGGAATTACATTAAAAATATGGCAGAACAAATTATGTATGCTTCTATGGTATACCTGCACAACTAGTAAAGCATAAACAGGAATAGTCTAGACAATGCTATGAAAGCATGGATTAATTACTTGGAGAGATAGATATAATGAGGTACCTGTCGGTGAATTTGTTCACACAGAAAAACCATCGGGGCTGATTACGTGCTTCGTATGTTCAAACTGCTTATTTATTAATTTAAACGTATTTTCCATAACATTGAGATAAGGAACTGTTTTTAAAATTGAAATTCTGTAGCATGCAAGCGCCATTGGACTGTTATTGTCACATGTAATTTATTTGATTGTCTATAAAATTAACATGGTCCCTGTAAATCTTTTATACAATGATACCAGGATGATAAACCTTTATAATTTGTCCTGTAAGCGGTGACATCAAGACATGATAGACACGATGTGCCCTAGCATTCCTAATATAGTATTGAGTTCAAATATGAAATCAAGAGTAATTGTATAACAATCTGATTGTTTTCTTTCACGAATCAACCATTTGATTCATACTAAACATTATTCTTAAGAAAATTAATATTGGCATAACGAGGACATACATGTAAGTCTACTCATGTCTTTTTTGACAATGAAGTTTGATTAAGCACATTGAATACGTAATATTGAGTTTATAGATGGTTATGACATCGTAACAATCAACCTACATTTTAACCAAAACACTGTAGTTTGGGTTCATAGTATCATAATATACTGGCGCTTAATTCATAAATTGGAATTTTTATCATTTTGGATACTTGAATCTTAAAATCCACAACTAATTAATCACCAGACCTTTCCTATTTTAATTCACTAAACTTTACCCTTTTGCAAACAGTAATCGCCGAAGCTACTGAGTATCGTGTTTGTCATTTCACAAATGATCTAACCTATCACGTAGTGGCAATTACGTGAACATGATCATCTTACAACTTCCGGAATGAGGAGATGATATTTTGTTGGTGCAGTAAATTTATATCATCAAAATTTTTATTCAGTATTACAGATACTCAACGTGCTCAAGTAGCAATATAAGTAGCACTAAACCACATGACATCTTTGAATAGAATTGACGCAGAGAAAATCCATCCTATTTTGTTGCAAATAATCCTTGACAAATTTAATTTTAGAAAAAGCTTATATAAAAAGTCAAATATAATCTCAGTAGTACCTGATCGTATGTTTGTTTATTTCTTTTGTTGTTTTTGTTGTTTGTTTGTTCATTCTTTTTCTAATTTATGTTTCTATGGGACCAAATAATAAAATCCCAGTTGTAAACTGATAATTCTGGTGTAACTCCATACTCCAATAAAACTTAACCGTATTCTGGAGCAAGTGCAATTGCATGCATGTCTTATTTTCTGAATTTCTCAGTTGGTAGGTTCATATGTTACACAGAGTTGTGTTAACTTTTGAACAGCATTTAATCAGTGTGGAGACCTATCATACATGCCTATTATAACTCTCATTGATAATAACAATATTGTTCAGCGGTTTCTATCATATTTCGGCAGCTAAAAATAACATATTGTTGTGAAGGATGAGATAATTGTTGTTTACTGCAGTATTGCACAATTGACTTATCATGCTTATGTAGAGTTCAGAATTATCTTACTCAAAAGGTAATTTGAGATTTCTGATTCAGTATATTGCCATATTTATTGAATTTGCCTTTATATTGACAGACTGTATTTATAATATTCATATATCATGTACACATAGCAAATCAAATGGCAAGGTTTTATGTTACTGACGTATATCGGTTATTAATATATTGCAGATATGGCACGGGACCAAAGTGGGATGCAAGATGATGCCAAGTCATTATCATGTTCATATTGAGGTACGGTAAAAACCTTTGCCTTCTTCTACATTTGCTGCAGAGGATTTTCCTGTACCAGATTCTTGTGTCATCAAACGCGGACAGAAGATAGATTGGTAGATACTGAATACAACCTAATTGGAATATTTTTGACTGGACCGATTCCTTTTTTTATAATTTTACATTAAGCCCCCAACAAAAACAAAAAGCGTCATGTGAGTGCAAAAAAGTCGATCGTAACTGACATTGTTGTCAAAAGTTCAGACTTTGATCGAATCATAAAATATGGGTTATTTGGGATATTCTATCTAAGTTTCAAGTAAGAATGATTTTTATTTAACCATGTAATATAATCAACACAAAATGGCGTATCTGCATGACTGATTTTACGTTTAATGCAAGAAAGTCGTATCTGTGTAGATACGACTTTCTTACTTCGATTTGAAATTAAGATTGAAGATACACCATTTTTCTTTTCCAAATAATGCATTAAAAAATAAATTATACAGCAAAATTAATATATGAGAATACTGATAAAATGCCAGAAATTTCTCAAGATGTTAAAAATAATTCTTTTCACAATATCTGTGTCAATGAGACACAAAACGTTTCTCCTGTAAAATGTCCAATATGTAGATACGACTTTCTTGCACTCACATGACGAAGTAATAAACGATGTCATTCTCCCTCACTGGTCCTTGTCTGCATTTTGATATTCTGATGTCACATTAACAACTCAAACTTACATAAAAGTTTCATCTAATAAACCTAAATTAAAATATAGCATCTGTTTTGTGCAGAAACTGTTGGAAAAATGAAACATGAGAATATGTCAAAGAGGATAGCCGTATAGGTGGTTTTTCTTCTTTTTTTTAACTATCACAAATAAAATAAAATCTTGTATTTTTTAAATGTGAACATATCTTGCAATAAAGATAACATTTACAATGCTTTTGTGCAATTTGAGTGTAAAGTGTTCAACCTGAACAATTAATTTCATGTTGTCTTATTTCTTGATGCAGTGTGCTTGTGTGGGGGTGGGTAGACTTCTTGTGACAAAATATAAGAATATACTAGTAATGTAAAACGGTTCATGTAACCTTAATCTTTGACAATACTACTACGCATGCTTACATATTCGGTTTCAATTTACGGATGTGACTATAGTTGGAAAATGCTGATAGATTGGGACTAGGTGATATGCTAGAGCTTCTTAAGGAACTGTTAAAGGTAATGATTAATATACTGATCCAGCACTTGTGCTTATACTGTAAGTCAAATTTGGAGCATGCATTATTTGGGAATATGCTTACATATACACGTTTGAAGCTAATGAATATGACACCTTAGTAACATACAAGTAGGTAGTAAGGCGGGCATTGTGAAGAATTGTAGCCAAGAATATTACACCTATACCAAGGGACCTGAACACCTTATATCTCCTCCATTCGTTTCGGTTTCAGACCATTTTGACGGGATGGATTTATTACAAACAAAAGCTGGACATCAAATGTATAGTAATGATGCCTTAAAACACATAAGTGCATAAGGTGTTTTAGAATCCCGTTAGTGCACAAGGGGTCGGGATCCATATGGACCTTGGATTTTGAACGCTTTAAAAACAATGTTCTCCACATTATTTATCTTTAAAACTGTACACAGTGATACACCAACTCAATTAAATTCATATAAAACAAACAAACAAATAAAAATCCAGCATTCAGTTTCAAAATGGCGGCGATATCTAATTCGTGTCAATTTTCATTTTTTCCGAAAATATTCCCGCCACAAATTGGAAATCTGTTTTCCCAAAGGAACTTTTCAATGAAATTTGGCTCATATTAGCAGATTACAATTACAAATAAATTGCTGAATAAAAATTCAAAAAAGTTGTTTCGTTTCGGTTTTAGCGACAAAACAAAATCCAAACAGCGCCATCATTTTACCAGTTTATGCTAATTGTCTAAAAACGATACGACCGATTAGATTTTTTTTTGCACCAAAACATGCGTAACCCCTACCTTGACAATTACATAAAACAGCTTTATGGGGTTATGTTGCGATTTTGCGCTTCACATATATGGACCCCTTATGCACTTAAGTGTTAAAACATTGTGTTGCAAGGTAAAAGGGATGATTACATCTTACATCTAAGAAATGAGATGTCGGAAAAGACATGGTTATTAGACATCGTATATGGGGGCCATACGTTTTCACGTAGATACGATTCTATATGCTATAAGATCAAGTACGCCTAACTGGAGCAAATATATGCAATGACAATATCAGTTGACATTATAAACCAACAAGATGGGTCATCACTCTTATACGTGACGAGAAACTTATTTCAAGCATAGGAAACTTAATCTAGTTACATAAAACCGTTTGTGTAAACTCAACATTCTTGCTTTGTTTTAGTCGGGTTTTGTTACAATGCATCATGGGTCAAGCTTGGGACAATTGCAACAAAGTTATCATTTGTTTAAACTCTGAATCTACATCATCCTATTGGGCTTGGTCAATATTTGCTTCAAATAACACAAGTTTCAATCGCTGTTGTGTGTTAAATATTTTCGTTACTGCTTCGTATTATATCGTGAGTTTCAATGCGTAAAATAAAGTACAATACAAACATTGAGAAGTACACGGTAGACCATGAAAGATTTAATTCAGTTTTAAAAGATTCACGTATGTAAGATTGGTACAAAACATTCTTTGGAAAAATTCCTCACAATCCATGAAATCGAGTAATATTGAATTTTTTAACCAGACTTTGGATTTAAGAATATGCTCAAAATACAGGTACCAGACGACTCTACGTAATTGTAGACCCGATTTGTAGACAAACTGATCCGCTATGAATTTAATTTAAATGTGACATAAGGAGTTTAGCCACATGGTGAAATCGACAAGTTACTTCTTAGAAAACTTCTTAGCAAGCGTCAACCAGGTCAGGTTACATGATTGAGATGCATTACAATAAGAAACATGTAGGTTCACCATATGTTGGGGTTACCTCAGTGTATGTCACTATTGTGTGTCGAGTAAAACAGAAAATAAACAATAATGAAGTACTGAACATCAATACCAGCTGTGATTAAAATCATTGTTTAAATGTCATTTTTGCCCACTTGTAAAGAATCAATCTGATTAGGTTTGCAGCAAAATCTATTTTTAATTTCTACATACAAAGCTTGTAATAACAATAGCTTTGTTCAAAAACAAAAGATCATCATTTCATAATTGTTATAATCTACCACTAAGTCATCAGAGATTTTTCCTCAGTTCATTGCCATCAGTTGGGTGAAGATTGAACTTATACAAATAAAATGTGCTATAGAAGAAATGGTGGGCCAATTATTTGTTCAGTAATACGGGTATCATTGCACAAGCCATTATTATTATTAAGGGTACGAGGAATCCATATGCTCAGGAAAATGTGCATCCTAACTATTTTTCAATCATGAAAAGATAAATAGTTTCCACTGCCTTTGCGGGGACTCGAACCATGGATTATGGCGGGGGGTAGTCATGCATTACGAAGCGAGAGATCTACCGCTGAGCTATCAAGGTAGCGTTGAGATTCGTGAACTAAAATCTAAAACATAAACATTAGAATGCCGTATTTTTCTTTTGTTTACATAAACATTGAAATTTTTGCCTATTTGGAATGCTCAATTTGTAAGTAAATTATGTGAATGATAAAATGTGGATAATGTAGATACTTAAAACAGGCAATTCACAGCTCAAACAGGGCAAACTCAGAGTCGTAATTCACGTCCGGATTTTCGGGCAAAACAACCCGGGTTTGTTACATTATCATTCAAAATCAACTCAGCATATTTAAAAAATATTGTTTTTAATACCAATAAGAAGTATCAAGCATACAATCTGTCAAAATTTGAAACCAGTCGAATTGTTCGAACGTCATGAAATTATGATGTTTCGGCGAAAAAGGATCAACTTTTTCGAAGTAGTCTTTAGGCGTCATTTTGACCTTGATAATGGACGTGAAATCACCAGTAAAGTTCCATGTATAAACTAGAGACTCTATTTAATATGTACGCCAAAAATTGTGATATTCTGATAGGTGTAAATATGTAAAAACTTGCAGTAAACATGACATTCAGCCAAGCGAGTCGTTTTTAGGGACTGTAGCCTTAATACGCTTTGTCATGTAAGATATTTGTGATCCTATAGGATACATTTCGAGGGTTGAGAGCCACAAGGCCGTATTTGCACAGGCATAGCAAAGAGCAAGAAGGACGCATTTGCACGTTCAACAAAGGTGCAAATACGGCTTTGTGGCTCTTTTTTTTTTAAATGGTGAAAAAAGCGATTCGTTGACAACTCTTATTCAATAAGTAAAGCTTTGGAATGGTAATTTGTAAAATTGTAAGTTAGTTAATAACTATTTCCAATACTCATTTAATATGGCTATATTATACAATATTATGAAATATATAACAGATGCAGGCGATACACACTGCATATTGCAATTACATGCATATTAGAGATGAACTCCAGACAGTATGTTCTCGCATCGTACTAGGGTATATACATATAATGAAATTAGTGTGAACGTGATAAATGATTTATGTTGAAAAACAAACGCCAGAATAAACCAGATGAAGATATGGTTAGTAAATACATATATACGGTTATTGTATAGGGCAGTATAGGGGTGGTACAATGTATTATACATATTATAGCGACACCACAATATGTAGAACACAGATGTTTGGTTTCACTTCTGTAGTATAATAGTGACATCCCGATGTGACATTAATGTCAAAGGTAAAAACAATCGCTATGATTTTGATATATATAGTTATCATTTATGAATAACCATCATTAAAGAAATATCATTCACATGTTCATATTTGTCACTTGCTAAAAAACAAACTATAGCCATTCTGTTGTATTATATTGTATTCTTTATTAAAATGTATCGAACAGGAATTATTATTCTCTGTCTTTTCAAGAGAACGTCTATCTGAAAGCCATATTTGCGTAAGTCGTCATATCTGTTATCAATAGATCTGACTATTTAGACTACTCAGTACTATACATGTAGGTCACTCTAAACACTCGACATCATTTCTGATATCAGGTTTTACGTATGTTATCATCTTGTTTTTCCTATAATAATCATAAATTTTATTAAAAAATAATTTGCCAGGAATGAACTAGGAATCCTTGAATTTGACATCGGGTACAAAAAAATCTTTTTCGTATAATGTAAGAGAGCGTAGGTATTTAACGTGTACTAATCAGTAATACATGTAAACAAAACAGAACGTAGTTTCTGTAAAATTACAGTTACAGAAAAATCAGGCGCAAGACCTTTAAGAAGATAATTATTTAAACCACCCAATGGAAAAGTCTTCACATAAAAAGGAACTACATTAGGCTTGGTATTACATGTTCAAAATGTAGTATATTGTTTTAAGCTATTCTACAAAATGCAATTACCGGTATACAGAAATGGACTCCTAACAACCTTAAAGAACATATATCTTCCAATATCTGAATTGAGGTACCTGGGCTAATCTAATTTGATTCGAAAATTTCTCACGATGTAATTTCAGGCTCAGATTGTTTTTCCTATTATTAAACGTGGCTTGTCATGTAACATACACCGCATAACGCATTTCCATGATGTTATGACATACATGATTTGTCATATCAAACAAGGCACTTGTCGCCCTTAACTTGTGTCTAGATTTGTTAATCTATTGGGGCATGCAGAACATAACTATCGTCCCGGTCAATTAATAAGGCTAGCTACTTCAGATAACATACCTTAGCTGCCTAAATTCAAAAAGATGCAACTTAATGCTTGAATCCACACAAATCTAGCCACAAGTGCAGGGCGGCAAGTACCGTGTTTTGGTATGACAAGTCACATATTCCGTCGTCAGTTATGCTTTTAAGGTTTGAAGGGATATCCGCTGATATATTTTTGGGAGCAATTGCTTTCCAATGTTATTAAAAGCAGTGAATATCTAATTGAACGTAAACTGTCATAAAACATATAGAACCATGCATGATAACCATAATAACCATGATAACTTATTCCGTCGCCCACTGTAACATCGAAGAGAAACAGCAGTTTGATGATTTTTGTGGCTTGAAGGGACAACTTCTGAAAATACTTTCGAAAACAAGAATTGTAATCTCAATGTTGATGCTTTTGAAATGTTAAAATTAGTGGCACACTAACAATAGACCAAACATTTAGTAAAATGTGTACCGCCGCGGCAAAAGGGTCCAGTTGTCGACTCCTACATGTTGCTCATTGTAGCATATCTGATGTATACAAATACCATACATTAGATATGCTACAAGGAGCAACATGTACGAGCCGACAACTGGACCCTTTTGCCGCGGCGGTACACAAATGATTAAACCTTAGTATACAGCAGTTAGTGTAGATGTTAACAATATATGTAACTATAAGAATAATTGTTTGTGTGTAAATAATAGATACATTGTAGACTTTACAAAATCCATCTTGATACTTTTTTCTCTGACTGTTTAGAAAACATTGATTAATACATCAGTGTAATATCGTATGAGCAGATGTGCACAATGAGGTGTCGACACTTGATGTCAGAAATGGTTTAAATTAATGACTTCTTACCATTCTGTTTATCATGTTTATACAGGTAAATTATGTTTATCTGCATTTGCTTGTTGTCATTTGATGTTTGGAGCAACCATAATGTCCAAGTAGAGCATATGCTAAAGTTTTTTGCTAAGTAATTATGTAGATCATAATTGGCTGTAAGTTCCTTCATGACATGCGATAAAAACATCATTCACTGCAAGTATGATAAAGAAACGATTCAAAACACTGATCTAATCATATCCAGGGGATCGTCTATATCAAGATTTAAGTATTTATTAACATACTAGTATGCTTTTTATATATATCTAAAACATTTACGAAATGCAATTCACATCCCATTACTCTTCTGAGACTAATAATCTACATTGTAAATCGAAGATTGATACAAACAACCGATGGAAAAATGTTCTATGGGGTGGCTTGTCATTAGGTGGGTATGCTAAAAAGGTGGTGTTGTTACATTTTTTCAGGGGTTCTCGAACTTAATTTGATGTAAATTCACTATTCCTTGGCCTATGGACTTGTTTAATGTCTCATTTGAAAGCTTACACTTTCTGCTATTTGTGGTATTCATGGGTTACATAAATTAAGAGAAACAATGGTTTGAACTTGACAGTACAAGGGTGGTGGTGCCTAAGGATGCGGTGCCTAAGGATGCGGTAGATATCCAAATTGAGGAAATCACCATTTCGGAAGGTTTGACACTGCTGGAACATATACAAATAGATTCTGTGACCTCAAATACATATAAATAGTCACCAACATGGCAAAAATTTGGTATATAATTACAGTAATTGGCAAATTTATCATTTTAGACCATCTTCAGACCCATCCACCCCCTCAAATCAGTTTTTTGGGCAGTACCTTCTCATTTTTTGTCCGATTTTGACAAATTTGGTGTCAAAATGTTCAGGGGATCAAGCTGCATCAAATAAAAGTTGGACCGAATGATTTGAAACATCACTATTATTCTCCCCTTGTATAGACCCCTCTAATTAATTGAAGGTCATTAACACCAAGACCCTAAGGGTTCTGTTTCAAGTTTAATGCATCAAAGTAACTATCAAAGTGTTTAGAACATATCCTGAAAAAATGAACTGTTTACCATTAATCATTCCAATTTATGACTTGTTTTAGTAAAAACTGGCAATTTTGAGAAAAACGTGTTTCAAAATTACAGTTTGCATCGCCGTCTATTGAGTAATTAACCATTAATAAGATCATCTTGCCAAAACAAAAGGGATATTTGGCAAAAAAAGTTACTTGAATTGAAAGAGATCAATAATATTAACATCATATCAAAAAGTTGATTTTTTAACCATTTTGACCATGTAACTCATTTTTGACCCACCTCATGAAATGCCACCATGGCATATTACGTCGCCCACTATAATGTTTATAGCAGACAAAAGCTTGTTTTTTTTGTTTTGTTTTTTAAGTTTGACAGATGATCCTATGAATATATTTTGAAATCGAGAATTTTAAGCTTAATTGCATATTTTATTTTCCAAGGCATATTTTGATTGATACCCTAATAAAACACGAGCAGATAAGCATGATAGGGTAAAGACATTTGGTGACAGAATTTAATCCAGGGTATGTATTACCATAGAATGAAAACGTTACACTAAATTTGTGCGAACAAGTGCGTGTTAATCATTTTACGATTGCTGCAAAATTGATGCAAGCAGTTATATTTCCAAATAAGTTGGACTAAACAGGTTCAATAAACTCTACAGAGATATTACAAAAAACCTAAAAAGATTCAACTGAAAAATGTTTCACCAAACAGGGAGCTAGTTTAAAGCCGTAAATACGTAGATTGATCATTACAGAAACCTATGTGTTCCATCAAACAACGAAATACATCCCCTCAGCATAATGCCCCTCAGTTTCATTTACAAATCAAGCTAGAGAAGAAGAAACACGTGTGATATGCTCACTTTTATTATGCGGAAATACATAGCAACCATGTATAGTATAAAAATAGATGAATCTATAATGCAAAACAGTGTCAAATATCTAATTGAAATACCTGTGCCTGTAAAAATGTATTTCTTGTGATCTAATTAGGTTAATGCACCGTGTAACACACGACATTGCCTGCTTGGTTATTTCTCCCTTATTTTTATAATCATGATAACTGATTATTCAAGTTGTTGTGACATATTCATTCGCCCACTATAATGAACATGGCAGACAGGCAGCGAGTTTGTAATTTTTTGTTTAAAATGATATATCCACTGGGAATATATATTTTCCAGAACAAAAATATCTAGCTAGCTAAAAGCTATGACACATCAACAATGGATCATCAATCGTAGTCTCTGGTATATTATAATTTAGGTTATAATTTAAATTGTTTTTGAAGCACCTTGGGTAGATATAAACATAATCTGGTTTCCTTGGAAATATGACACTATTAATGTAACTAACAGTAACACTTTACAAAAACGTATTTGTGATTTGATTCAATTAAACCAACCACATTGTGAAACCTACCATGTTACTCATTTTGACGTGCCTCTCTATATTGTATGTTACCTGGTGGAGACCTATGAAAACAGTAATTTGTAGGCTTCACCGAATAATGGATTTTCCCCACTCAAATTGCATTTTGATTGGTACGATGTAAGAATAGGTTTATATGTCGGTGATAAATATTAGAATAAATGTTTTTTAGTCACATCCGTCAAAGGTCCCGTCCAGTTCGGGTCGAAAGCTAAGTTTTTTATAGTTAAAAGTTTAAAGTGATACATTATGTTTTACGTACAAATCATGTTCATCTTTACTACTTGTTTTGTAGGATACATCATGCTCACATTTCCAAATACATAGGACACAACAAACCTCTAATCTCTTGAGAGATACTCTCTAAAAACAATTCCTCACTGTGATGATGTAACTGAAAATGTTGAAACAAGCGAATTAGAATATACGATTAATTAAGAAGAACTAAATCTAATTACTGTTCTACAACAAAATACAACAGTCTCAGTTTCAGTTACAAAAGGTGATATACTGTGTAATATAATAATTCTTTATGTAAATTCATATAGAAAAATTGCAACCGTATGAACAATACATCAAACTCCACGAACGGAGCCAATTAATCTACCTGCAACATTTCTTGCGCTCTAATGAGGTTAATGTACCCCTAAGACACTGCCTGCTTGCTTATTTTTTCTCATCGTGATACTTAATAAAATGTTTAGTGTTAGAGCACATCATATAACTAATAATTAATGTGGTTGTGACATATTCCGTCGCCCACTGTAACGAACATAGCAGACCAATAATTATCATCCGCCTATTTTGATGCTTTTGGTTGAAGGGATATCCGTTGAGAATATTTTTGATAAGGTTTCCTGGATGGATTTTAAATGTTAGAAGGTACTGACATATCAACAAAGCACTGTCACAGTCTGATTATTTCGCTTTAATGTAAGTCTTTGCGTATAATCGAGTTCCCTTTGAAATACTAAAAGTGAAACAAATTTAAACGTTTACTTGTGAGTGTTAAATAGATATGATATTTTGTATATAATTTGATACGTTATTCTTTGTTTAAATAAAACACACTTCGATTGAAACCTTAGTGTAACATGAGCAGATACGTATCATGACTACATTTGATAACAGAATTGGTTTTCATCCACGAGGTATAATTCTAGGATAATGCAAATTGTCATTATTTTGTTTGCTATTAGAAAACATAATGTTCATATGTCAAATTTGTATGTAGAACGCAACTGGCTTTAAACTCTTCTCAGATATTATATAAAAACAATATACATTGATTAAAAGAATGATTGGTAGATAACCCCCGAGATAAACCACGTGGATTCAAAAGCGGTGTCTTTGTTTACATACAAGAGAGATTTAATGTTATATTAGGCAGCATTAAATCTGGCTACGTCTCCTTTAGAACATACCTTGTACACATATATTCTATACCAACATTAAACATTATCTCGCAGCAAGTAGGCGAATATAACATGAGCACAGCCTTTTTATCTTGATTACAACATTTCTTGCGCTAAGAGCAATGCTCATGCGTCTTAAACAAAAACAAATACCAAACTGTGTGTATCTTTAACATGTTTAATAAAAACAAAATCTGGTTCATTTGTTATTTCAATTTGATTGCACTCTTGCTTTTATTGTATATATGATAGGTGTTTTGTGTTTTGTACTACAATATAGGCCTAATATGTGTTGATGAATTTATCAAACTGTATATTTTGAATGGTATGAATAAACAAGCAGTAGATTTTTTGAGAAAATTCAGCCAAATACTAAAACTATGTTTTATTCAAAGCAAGATTACTATATGTTAGCTTAATAATTTAAAAGGGTATAAACGTTTTTTTATCGTCCATACACTGCGGTGTTGAATATATTTTAATATTTTTTAATTATTTCGACGCCAACAAAGTTTTGCAATGGATATAAATGTTTTAAAAATGTTTTAGTTTAATATTATGCATTTGTTTAGATTATCCAAATTGTTATCGTTAAGGGGTTATAATATTTTTTGATATAAATATATAATTATTTTACAAACATCATAAGTAAGTTCGTAAGTATAAATTCTAACAGTTACTGTACTATGAAATGTATGTAGGGGGTGAAATCTCATCAAATTTGATAAACATTTTAAATTAAAAATTCCATAATTTCAAAAAAGGTAATTATTATGGCTATGATACATTATCACGAAACATAATACAGACATCGCATGAGCATGATGGATGACTTATGTCGAAGCATATTTCAAAAGCTTGCGTTAAAGGCACAATTAGATTCTTTTCAACTGCAGTGCGTGTTTTATTTTTAAAGATAATTGTTACAACATTTAATAAATGACGGCAAGCTTAATCTATTTACAAAATGGTTTATGAATGTTAACGCGGGAGACATTTTGTATTTCTACCGAATACATTATTTGAAGAAGTAAGATATTTTTATGAGTATTTTTGTGATGTTTATGTGGGGTTTTACATAGTGTTTCTACTCAAAACACATATATTGCTTAAAACCAAGCGAAGCTATTTATCTTTTAAAATAATTTAGAATATTAGACTATTTTACTGAATCAAAGCAAGAGGTAACATACCATATGTGATATCCTTTCCATGTTGAAATGAATTACAATTGTATGAACAATACACATTGTATGAACAACAAATTAATCTAACTGCAACATTTCTTGTGCTCTAATTGCTTGCTTGCTTGCTTGCTTGCTTATGCTTTTTCTAAGCATGATACTTCAGGTTTCTAGCCTATACTTATTAAATGTTCATTGTTAGGATACATAATCACCAATTATTCATGTTCTTATGCCATATCTGTCGCTCACGGTAATGAACTTCGCACACATCAGCGTTTGGTGCTTTTTTGTTTGATTGAAGAGATATACAATTGTGTGTATTTTCAGAACAAGAATCGTAAGGTTAATGGCACTCATTGTTAACAGCAGTGACATCTCAACAATGAACTCTCAAAGTCAGTGTTTTGTTGTAGTTCGAATGGTTAAATTTCAGTTGAAGCAGTTATTAGAGTGATATTTAAACATAATCTGTTTTCTTTCAAACTGTCAAAAAATTGGGCTATTTCTGTAACATTTAAGTTAAACACTTGTGGATAGACAGATCTAACTCATTGCTGTTTCCAATGTTTACAACAGATTTTGATGTAACATGAACTGATGACCATGATTAGGTGAAGACATTAGATGTCAGTATTGGTTTCAATCTATAAGATATATTGTTAAGGAATAAATGTGTCATCTCAAAATCATCATCGTGTTTGTAGCGGCAACTTGTACTTATCTGTTTTATTGTAAAATTGATGTTCATCTCAAAATAATTGTGTTGAACATTCCTGGCGTTAAGTTCCTCGGATATATTTTATATATTGCATAGGAGGATTCGAAAGCGGTATCTTTTGTTTATATGCAAGCAATTTAAATCTAGTTCGCTAAGAACCATTTTTTAGGATGACACTAACCCCTATATGAGAGCGGTAGAGAACTAAATCCAGTGATCTAGAAAACCATTAACTGCTCAACCTTTCAGAGTGAGATCAGTGAACTCGCTCAGTCTAAGTCAGTCGACGAATTAAGATTGTGATGATGTGTGAAAAAACAAAGGTCCTATGGATCAAACTACTTTTTAATAAGGCAATGTCTGCTTTAAGCTAACCCAGAACATACCTGGTTTCCCGATAGTCTATACCAACATTAAACATTGTCGTACAGTAAGTATGCGAACATAGCTGGAGCAGAGCTTTTTATCTTGATTAAAACATTTCTTGCGCTCAGGGACTTATCCATTCAATCGTCTCCGCTTTAAAGTAGCAGGCTGAGGTCCGATAAATTCGTCGCTTATCAAAGAACAATTGAGCAAACTGCATCATATATTGTAAATTAAAAATAAATAAATATGGAGGTTTTTTTTTAAATATATATGTAGTTCCATAATAAGACCAGATAATTGATATTTGTTGCATACCCCACACATTGTATGCTTTCACCCCACATGTTGTATTTCTATGTTTAGAAGGCCCTTATGAAAAGCAGTGCTGGTCCACTGATTGAGGCTACCCTTTTTAAATATGTCGCAAATAAATAAATAACTACATACTCCTCAAAGATACAATGGTAACACTTCATACAGGTTGTAACAGAAAAAATTATACATTCTTGTTAGCGATATCATTAGAAAATTAAAATCGTTGAATTCACAAACTTTCCCTTATATAAAAGGCTGTTTAATTGGCTACCAGAAGCAATAGTCTCATTTAATGGTCAGGATCAAAAGTTACGACCATTTAAGTAAAGACCGATGAAAACCACTTGGGGCAATTTCACCATTATTTCAGCGTAAACAGTTTTTCATGATTAGATGAAGATTAACAATGCAGTGAGATAAAATGACAAACAGCACACCTCATGTTCAAGAATGTTTTTATTTTTTCATATGATTAGAATAATTCATAAATAATTTTATGATATTTTATGATAAAAGTTATGCTTTAATAAGGTTAAAATATTGCTTATATATCCCAGAGTAAGCATAAACAGTTGCAGGCCTAAACAGTTGCATCAAAGACTCGATGTCAAGCAAAGAGTGTAAAGCAATAATCCTTTTGCAGGTTTTTTTGTTTTTGTTTTTCACACAATTTCATATTCAAAGGGAAATATGGAAATTAAAAATAATTTTCCTAGCTATATTGATAAAACTCAAGTAAAGTTCAGAAATGATAGTGTTTAATTTGACCTGTATTTAAAATCTCTGGGTAGTCTTAAAAGTGCTTGCATGATGATTCTGTCATTTAGATGATTATGTTGTCTCGCCAACTAGGATATCTCTTAAAACTTTGTTCTGGCATCCCGTCCAACATTAAGAATACAACAGTCTACGGGCAAGGTCATCATTAAGAGGTCTATAATATGTCTTTGTTAGATAGAAGTTCATGATACACTAAAATAAGCCTCGTTATCCTGTTCAATATCGTATGGCTGATTTGCCCAGGTGTTTTGAAGGTAGGGTCAGTAAAATTGCCATAACTCTGCTTGTAGACCATCAATTTGGATGAAACAAAGTGCATTTTGTAACTTAAGAAGTTGGCTTTTAGATATAGATAAATGACAATGTGATACAAGGTGTAACTTTATTCTCTCAGCGTAGATAGCAATGTATATATTTTTTGTTACAACCTGTACTATAACAACCCGGGCATACAACATTAAAAGAATTGGGCGCTGATTTTGAACATGGCAGGGAGGAGGTTGAAGTGGGAGCTCTCAATCTCATGATTATTTTCATTTTCGATTTTTATGTTTGAATCGAAACTTTTAGTCAGGTAGATTGCTAGCATGGGCGTCAAGTTGGGTATGGTTACAATTTTTTTTTTAACTGAAATTGAAAGTTTAGGGTGTGTACTTAAAGAATCTGAACGATGCCTAAAATCCACGCTTGAGCAATTTTTGTTATTGACGTAATAAGTTACCCCCTTTTTCGTATATTTTACTAATTTCAGAACATCTTATTATTATGTGGTACACATGTATAAACATATCATGTTTGGTGTCAAATTAAAGCTTATGAAAAGTAAAATATGTATAGTGGGATAAAAGGGATAAAAATT
>JXSR01S063282.1:0-10102 GCA_000969725.1 Ophiothrix spiculata
TAATAATTAAAAAAAGATAACATAAATGTGCAATCTATGACCGTTTGATCGTAAAACACGATCCGATTCACTGCGATTGATAATCTTGTTCAACGCCGTAACAACGGATCGTGCGGGGAACTATACCGATTCTGTAGGGCATGTACTGTACGCCAGAAACAAAAGATCTATTGACCCATAATATCAACTTCGTCAACATGTCCTTGAATGTTACTCCATTGCTAGGCGCAACCACAAAAATTTAAAAGTCACCTATTAGCTAAATGTTATGTAATTAACTTTATTGGAAAGAGGATATCATAACAAAGAAAATGACACCAAAATCAGCAAATTTCATCATTCCTAAGTCAAGTTATGGGCCATTTTGTGTCGCAAAGTAGGGAAAATTTTCTGATAATCCGTCCCATAGGATTCCATGTAAACATTATATGAGATTACATGTGATCCTACTGTTAAAAAAAAATTGTGCCAAATTGCAACAAATTTTTGAATTGGAATGGTTTATTAAACTTGTTTACATTTCTTGATAGTTAAGATAAAAAATTAGACTCATTTTTTTGAAAAAAAGAAAGTTTTAGGCAAATTTTTCATCAAAAATGTCAAATTTTGACCATTTTTGGCCATTTTTTACCAAAAATGCCAATTTTCTCAGCGCTCCAGCTAAAAAACAGCCACGCCAAAAAATTATTTAGATGTTTCATAAATTGTGAAAACACTTGATTTTTGACCAAAAATGAATTTTTTTCCCAAAAATGACCCTTTTTTGCACTATATTTTGTGAAAAATTCGTTTTTTAATCAATTTTTTAATTGACATCTAAAAACCTTCAAAAAGATCCATAACACGTTTTCTAATCATTAAAATCTTATCTTTTCACTACTTCAAACCATAGTTTATAAAATTGTTTCCATTTAAAGATATGCATCATTTCCTAAAAAGTGTCAATTTATATGCAACAAATCACCTCAAAAGATCACAGAATTACATAGGGGATAAATATCAAGTTTTTGGTGTGGTGCCTCACTCAGATTTGGCTGTGCCTACCATTGCTTTTGAAGGGGTGATTTTAATTTGGTCGGCTTTGTAGCGGCTGCTTTTAATCCCTGGCTGATGTAGTAAACACCTACAAAATATTGGTATCGCCAAACGACGTCACATAACCATTATTGAAATCTCATGATGTAATCTGCAACATGACAATATTGTTTTGACATCGTTTAATTTGATCACCGGGAACGCATTTGTAGACAAGAAAAATCACATTTAAATATCGCCTTTAGTGGAAATAAATGACCATTTGAAGTGAATAGTAAGTTTGTTTGATATAAATAATCAAGCCAATTTGTTTAGAGTCATATTGTCACATGTAGCCGTAAGGTGCGTTACAAATTCCGGAACGCTAGCCTTAATTTAAGGTACAGTGCACCTGGTGAGTCTATAGGCTTCCGAATTCGGCATCAGAGCTCATATATGAGGCACGAGTTCAGTGCAAATGACCGTGTACATGTATAATTTGTGATCAATTTTGTTGAAGGAATTTTGGCAGATCTAGAGACCTTTAAACTAGGCTCACAAAGACATAATTTAATAATTATATTTATTACGGCATTGTGAACATGCATACATTTTCCTTCACATTATAGTCAAGAATCCTTATAAAAGGATATTCCTGTCAGCCTGAACATTTTCTCTTGTCTTCGTACAGAAAGTAGTGATCGACCTGCTAGCGTTATACGTATGTAGTTGATTTATTTAGGACACAGGACGGTGCGCTACAAAAATCCTCGGAGACCACAAACATCAACATTACATAACGAATAGAGAAAGGCTATTTAATAATGTAACATTTTCTCAACTTGTCGTCTTACAGAAAGTAGTGATTGATCGATGCGCCAGCATTGGTTGATTTAGCTACACGGGACGGTGCGCTACTTAAAGCCAGGAGGAAACGAGCATAGACATTTTAAGAAGGGTTTTAAAGAGAAACACAAAGATTGACTATTTGATTATACATACATTTTCTTTTGTAGGAAGTAGTGATCGACGCGCCAGCATTGGTTGATTTGGGACACGGGACGGTGCGCTACAGAAAGCCTGGAGATAACGAACATCGACATTACATAACAAATAAAGAAGGGCTACAGAAAGGGAAGACAAAGACTGGGTACTTCTATCACACAAGATTGGATGATTATAGTGAAGGTACTTGTACACTGTACATAATAAAATTACCCACCCTCTAGTTACTGCACTTAATAAAAAAAAAACATCTTGCCATTGCCAATTTCGGACAGATCACCCAACAATTCCCCGCTGGTGCCAAAAGTTAATTGTTCTTGAATTTCCCTTGGACAAGGAACTACATGTAACTACTAATTGTCTCTGGGAAACCCGTACGAAACTCGGAGAGCTGATCCGGGCAGCAATGGTGTGTATGTGGGCTGATCTAGGTTCAGCGCCCCTAGAGGTTGCCGCAGAACCTGAAATGATGCTTGGTGTATGTGGAATGGAGCTAACATTGGCCACAGTGGTCAGCAAATACCTGTAAAGTGTGCAGAGGCCGAGTTGAATTACAAATCTGGGAGGCATAGCGCACTATAAAGGTAAAAGGTAAAGTCAAAACCGAAGAACTCTTGTTTTTGCTAGCGGCCGTGGTGCCCATATCCATTTCCTTAGCGTTTAGGCCAGACTCGATCCACTTCTGTGTATGTCTGTGGGGGGTACGCCACTCCTCCCGCACAAACGAGTCTGATTTACCTTCCCAGTACTTTTTACATACTGGTACACCTTTCTGTCACCTGGGTGTGGAGGAACAATGTGGATAAAGAATCTTGCTCAAGGACTCAACACTGCAGTGACCGGGCCAGGGCTTGAACACACAACCTCTCAATTATGAGTCCAATGCTCTAACCACTGCACCACAGTGCTCCACTATTAACGCCCAGTATTTAACAATTAGAGTAATTTTGATTATAATCTGAATAAATTGAAATTTGTGGTGATTTTTTTCTAGGCAACCCTCTCGTACAAGGATGAAAAATTTTAAGGGCCCCCTAACAAGTTTTACATCCGACCTTATTTTTCCCTTTTTGTAGATGCGGTTATCAGTCCAACAGAGAATTACAAACTCCACTATGTGTACAAATCACCAGCTAGAACTAAAGGCAAACAACTTCACTATTGCTACGGGATCGGTTTTGGTGCTAAAGACGACAGATTCCGCGTCACAAAAACCTATAAACCTAAAGGCAGAGGTTACGTCTGGCCGAGTTCATATAGGAATGCTAACCACATGTATTATGACTTGGCTTTTAAATCGCAAGGTGAGTTTACGGAAAACAACACCACTCTTGATACATAGCCATGCTTGACTTGGCTCTCAAATTTCAAGGTGAATGTGAATAAAGGAAAACAACTGCGGTAGCCAAGGTTATCACTCAAAAGGGCGTACCGTACAAAATGTTTTCAAAGTTGATGGGGGATGGGCTTCCAACCCTAAAAATACAACTAGGCTACGTTTATACACTACCTAAATTTAATGCCAAGATCCAACAAATTATACAGTCTTCAAATTTAATTCTATATCTGTGATTGTTTTTATGCAGATGCTGATTTATCTGACTCAGATGAGGAAGACGTAGACAACGATGTGGATTCAAAATTAATGAGGTAAACTACTCAATGCTAGCTATGGGATCACTTACAGAACTACATATAAGGTTGGGCACGTTACACGCATGATGCGTTACACGCACGCATGATACGTTACATGTAACAAATAAGTAGTAAATGTGTACACGGATGAAACAAAATCTTTTCAAAGGCACGCACAATTATTACAAACAATGTCACATTATCGCTAAAATCTTATATTTAGAGCTTCTCAGTGACTCAGCTTCTTTAGTGTTGGGCGATATAACTAAAAATGTTGCCCCGATAAATAGAAAAGATCGTTATTATAATATAGTGTTTCCCCGCACGGCGAACCTAAAAATGGGCGGGATTTTACGCATACTGCCCAGCACTGAATGTGATTGATATCACGTGCTTGGACAGTGACATACGGGGAATTGTGGGTAATTGATATCGGAACAACAATATGGCGACATGTGCACGAAAAAAGTTGGCTGCTAAGGGGTAGATACCGGCCGAAATGTGCGTAAATCTACGGTATCAAAGGATTAAAAACATAAATCTGTGAATATTTTACTCAATTACTTCATATCTAATGTCCGGGGGATATTACTGGACGTGTAAACTCACAAACTTGGTAAGCTCCCGGGACGGCGTGGTTAAGCTTCAACTGTTGGCAATGCTGTACATGTGTACGTTCTGCCATTGACCTTTGGTTTTGAGTCTATCTCATACGTGTACACGAAACACGCACGCATTCATTAATTCGTTACACGTAAGAGAAAATACACGGAATAACCCATCCTTAAAATACATCCTATCTCAATACACTCCCATGCTGAAAGGTTGTATGTACATGTATAGATACTGCCTTAAAGGTACGTGGTCCAATTTCAAATTTTAAATTTCGCTGTCATATGAATGATCACCACTTAAGGGCCCTGCAGGTCAACCCTTTTTTCAGAAATGTTTTTTGCTCTGTAACTCAGCAACGGATAATTAAATTCAAATAAAAGTATACATTTCTAGAAGCGGATTTGTATACTGTACATGATGGTCAGGTTATTTTTGGACCAAAATGTGTAATTTTGGACCTAGGGTCCAAAAATCATGTTTCGGGCCCAAAATTTTACGGGAAAGCTAACTAAATTTTTCTTTGGTAAAATGTTGAACTATTTTACTTTTTAGAATCTAGAAAGCAATATCTAGGAACGCATTTTTTATTTTTTTTTATTTTTATCTAATTTTTTGAAATATTGCCAAAAATAGGTTAAAAAATGTCATATTTTGCCAACAATGGTGTCAGGAGTGGGATATTTTGACATTTTTGGACCAATTTTTGACAATATCTCAAAAACTAAGAAAAAAATGAAAGAAATAAAAAATGCGTTCCTAGATTTTGCTTCCTAGGTTCTAAAAAGTATAAAAGTTCCAAATTTTACAAAAAAAGAAAAGTTAAGTTAGCTTTCCCGTAAAACTTTGGGCCAAAAACACGATTTTTGGACCTTTTTTTGACCTTACGGCCAAAATTTCACATTTTGGTCCAAAAATGACCTGACCACCATGTTCAGCATGCAAATTCGCATCTAGAAATGTATACTTATATTTGAATTTAATTACCCATTACCGGTACTGAGTTACAGTGCAAAAACTATTTCTGAAAACAAAGGGTTGACAGGGCCCTTAAGATGTTTCAATTTCAAATTTGAGTCAAATCGGAACAACCGTTTTGATTTTATGAGCAATTTTGTATTTTCCATTAGCCTATTCTTTACTGTGTAAATAATATTATGGTTAATATAATACCGGTATTAATCATTTTAACACATTTTCACTTATATCTCTGAAACGCAGTATGTTTCAGCTGTAATTTCACATGGTTAACGAGAGAAATATAAGGAATAATTTGGTACCAAAATCTCAGAAAGTTCGATAAAATATTGACCCAATCGAACAGGGCTCCTTTATAACTTGTTATGCAAGAGATTTGGTTGGCTGCTCATCAGCATATGCTCATTAATGTGCAGAATTTCTCCAAGCGAAAAGAGAGTAGAGCTCTTGCAATATTTACAATGCACATACTGTGTTTTTACTCCGTTGGGCCCAATTAGGGTTAACAAAATAAGAAGCATTGAAAAAGAATGTTTGTCTAACATTTTGTTCAGAAAATTCTTGGGGACATTTAGAAGGTGAGCATCAATTGCGGACAGAATAGTATATACAAATTACCATTACATGTACTTGAAGTACTCAGTAATCCTTGCCCTCTTCATTATTTAGTTTCAGATTAAAAGATACAGACACAGTAGACATTTTAAAGAAGAGAGCTGCCGTTAGGCTCCTGACGCCTTCATCAAATATCCACATCAGTCACAAGGAGACTGAGTTAAGGTAAGATTTCCAGAAGTTACAGAAGAATAAAATTATGTACTTGTCCTCTGGGATTTGAGCACCACTCACACCCTGATCCAATGCCCAGTTATAGCAAGCCACAGTGCTCTACATTTAACCAAGACACTTTTAATGACAATCTCGATGACATTTCAGGGACTTCCGTTTGAGGGAAATGAGCTCTATTTTATTGAGCCACCCTGCTCCCCTCAAATGCTTTATTGGAGCTCAATTAGTCAATCAGCTGCCCTAAAGAACATCAGGAGAGGTTTGATAGAGCCCCTGCAAGTTCAGAGGGATAAATTCTGCTTAATTCCACCATTCTAGCCCTTGGGGTACGGGGCTATCAATGGTTTTATTTCAAACTGTAATTGTGACCGGCAGGTTAAATTACTAGAATTTACGAAGTATTGAACCAAGCCCGTAGCCAGGGAGGGTGCGGTGGGGGCGTCGCACCCCCAAAATTTGACAATGTACAAAAAGTCCGTAAATACCCACCAAAAGAGGACCTAAAGCACCAAAACATGTAAATGGAAGGCCGCTTTTACCAAAATACTAAACAAAATGCTTGAAAAAATACTGAAAACCTTTGCTTGTCACTTTGTCAAAACCACTAAAATTAGTTTTGGGTTGACCAAAACGAAAAAATTTCTTCCAAAAAGGTCCACTTTTTGAAAATCCGCACCCCCTTGAAAAAATCCTGGCTACGGGCCTGTATTGAACACACCTAAACACAAAAAGTAGGCTGCAGCCCAAAACGCACGCTACACATTGCAACGGGGCAATGAGGATAAAGTGCCAAGGACACAACACATCGGATTATGAGACGGGCACCTTATCCACCCGGCCACACATGCTCCATTTTGATGGCAGTGTGGCAAAAAGCTTCTGTACTACAATGATTTTGTGCAACAAGTTGTCCTTTGAGAAATTTTTTGTTTGGTCTAGTGAACTGAAATTATATCCATCCAAAAATAATTAACCATCTGAGCTGATTTTTTCTTTATTTATCAATTTCTGTACGGTAGTTTAAGCCAAAATACGGCATTTTTATTCAAAAGCAGATCTAAAGTACTGTGTACTGAACCATTAGTACTGCAAATTAAGTTTTACAAAACTACTGAAAGGTCTGTAAAATAGATGTTCCTAGACAGACCCCTTATGTGATAGCCCCAGGTAAAACCCTGATGTTCCATTGCCCAAATCCCAACAAACTCAACAAAGACAGACCGGCAACTCAGTGCTTTTGTGAAAGAAGTTATTGTTTACCAGGTATACGATTTTCTTATATGCTTAGGGGAGACACGTAAACCAATCGGCAATGTGGTTCAGATATCTGCACCAGTCGGAACAGTCTATTTCTCCCCTAATCATAAACATATCGATAATTACTCTTATCCACACATTTGATTGTGTACCTGTGTACTATATCTAAAATTTTAAAGCATAAAAATTACAATGTTCCTGCCAGATGCCCCAAATTTGACTTTGCCGTCTAGTTCAGATAACGGCAAGCCGTTGCCGATTAGTTTACATGTCTCCCCTTATACAGTAATATTTTGTCAAATATTTTTTTTTTTATATTTCAGTAATGAAGAAACAATTGGTAATCTACGCACAGCAGAAGAGGGAGAATTCAATAGGTTTACGGTTGAACTCACAGCAGTGTGAACTATAATGTAATCATCTATGCGAGAATTCCACAGGTTTACAGTCGAACTAAATGTATAGCTAGTATAACAGCAGTGTGAACAATATGTAAAAGTCTATGGGAGAATTTCATAGGTTTACAGTTGAACTCACAGCAGTGTGAATAAATATGTAGACATCTATGGGAGAATTCAGTAGGTTTAAGGCTGAAGTCATGGCAGTGTGAACAATAAGTAGAAATCTATGGGAGAATTCCATAGGTTTACCGTTGAACTCACGGCAGTGTGAACAATAATGTAGTCATCTATGGGACAATTCCATAGGCTCACAAGGTGTTTTGTGGAATATGTTTGGCCGACGGAGCCAAGGTACTTTTCTGGGGGATGCTTCAGGAGCAAAGTACCAACACCCAAAACAGGAAAGATAACAAAGATTTGAAACAATGGCCAAATTAAAAGATGGTGCAAAGTTATTATTAATAACCATTTTTTACCTTGTAAATTCTTACCAATTTTGACCTTTTTTGGATAAAAACAGGTTGAAATCATAGTTATTCAATTAGTCCAGGCACTGCTTACACGTTGCATTTTGTAAGATGTTATATCCTTACGTGCGCGTATTGTTGTTTAATGCATAAGCGCTATTATTGTGAATACTGTACATGCAGTTTATAAACAGAAGTCATCGTTATCTGACAATGACCACGTAGTTACTTACGTAAAATAAAAATTATTAGATTGGATTGTGCTGTTATGCAGATTATTAATCTAAATTAGCTTTTGCAGGAATTCTATCCAATTTTAACAAACTATTTACAAGAATTCCCATGCATGAATTCACATTTGAAGGCTTGAGAATCGGTACTTAACAAAAATACACTTGTCATTCAAGAATTCAAATCAAGAAAATTGTCAGTAGAGTATCTTTTATTTCATTGTAAATACCATATATTTTTCATATTATATTATAAAATAGTATATAATTCATTAATTCATTCTATGATGCAATGTAGTCACAAACGTTTCCTTTATTTTAAGAGGGTTAGTTTTAGCTTTGCATGCATGATTACTACATTTAGGGTCGATTTTGAAGTGCTCTGACGAGCATGCGTACCACTTTTTTCTTAAAGTGCCCCCAGGAGATAAGGCCAAAGAAACAGCTATTATAGGGAGTATAAAGCACACAGTTGGGGTAGATCAATACTATCTTTTTCAATTGAGGTAAATATTCCACTATCTCATTGTGTTGAAATACTCTTTAAAATATATTTGCTTACTGTTTCAAAGAATAAATGATGATTTATTGCTAAATGCACATACTGTTATTATTTGGTACTTTGATTATAAATTCTACACTTAGCTATTGTACAAAATAAAATGCTATTAGAAATAATTTAAGGGACTAGCCTAGATTCCACCTAGAATTAGATATTTGTGAAAATGCTCTAAACAAAGATTTTTAAAAGTATAGCAAAATCCAAAAAAGTGAAAAAAATTACACACAAATGGCTCAAATTGAGAGAGAATTAATTTGCAATATATCATTCTTTGATGGTGGTGTGTTTTTTAAATCCTAACTTTTGTACCTCAGATGGATTTACTAGATAAAGTATCAAACAAAGCTCATGGAAATAATTTAAAACATATTAAAAGAGAAACAATTTCATCAAAAATAATTTGTTTGGCCATCACAAGTGTAGAAACAAGATTTTTATCAGTTTTCAAACTAGAAACACTGTTTT
Organism: Ophiothrix spiculata; assembly: GCA_000969725.1. NCBI lineage: Eukaryota > Metazoa > Echinodermata > Ophiuroidea > Amphilepidida > Ophiotrichidae > Ophiothrix > Ophiothrix spiculata. The sequence goes on from JXSR01S063282.1 coordinate 9,416, forward strand.
CACACCACTTTTTGTCGCCGGCGACAAAAATTAAAGTAGGCAAAGAATTGCAATTTTCTCCAATATTCCTCAAAATCATGGAAAACCACTTGTAGGTTATATTACTATAAACATGTTCTATCCATTCAAGTAAAAAAATATGCAGGTAAAAAATTAGTGGGAGGAATCTAGGCCAGTCCCTTTAACTCTTTCACTCCGGCAAGCCGTTCACAGCGGCTTGTAAAAGCGTGCACGATTTACCGGAATTTCTACTTTGACGCTTTTTTTCAAGTAGCTCTAAAACAAAACTACAAGCTCAAATTAATTGAAAATTCGCCAGCAAGCAGATGAAATGAAGAACTATCTAGCGTTATCATTTTTATTAGCAAAGGCAGGGTTCGTAGCGGTCATTGAAATCCTGGAAAAGTCATTAAATTTGATTTAGGTCATTAAAGTCATTGAAAAGTCTTTAAATTTTGTAGGAAGTCTGTGAAAAGTCTTTAAATGAAAAAGTACTTCTCAATGTTGTCAAGTATACAAAATTTTCACGCATGTTTTTCTTGTTTTACGCCCGGTTTTACGTAACGTTTTCAATGTTTTTCGTGTGAGTTTTCGTTCAACACGTAATATTACGTAAAATTAGAAACGAACGGTAATAAATCGCAGTGAAAATCAGCGGCGTCCACCCGTGTCTGGAACAAAAAAAAA
>JXSR01S063290.1:16491-34005 GCA_000969725.1 Ophiothrix spiculata
AAGTTTTCCATTTTAAAATACTCCCTTTTTACTGAATTTTATAGTTTTCCTTTTTGAGTGTGTAATTATGTTTTTGAAATATTTATATATGTCTGGTTTATATTAATCTGTGCAATCAATTGTTTTATTATTATTTTATACATGTACTTGAATTATATTTTGTAAATTGTATGTAATTTGGTCTTAGGACCACCAAGTGCAATTTTAATAAACATGAAATGAAATGAAATGAAATTAATGGTCACCTAGTTACATAATGACATCAAAATGGCATCGTAACACGAAAAAGATGAAAGTAAATTAAGCCAGATTAATCTGGAAAAGTTGAAAGAACAGTGCAAAGTAAAACTAGATATAATGTCAACAAATGATTTATTCAGGTTCACATTGATAGTATGAACACTGAAGTTATAAGTGCTTATATTGGACAATTGGACAATTCAATGGGAATGGATTGCAGACAAAATTGGACATTTTCAGTAGGCCCTATCTGGTAAGATTTTATGCTAGACAAATCGAGGAAGTAAACTTACTGAAGATATTTTATAAGTATATTGCTATGTTGTTATATTTGCACAGGTACTGCATTTTTACTTTGAAAAGCAGAGGTGAATGATAGCAAATTCATTTATTGTTGAAATCATTAGATTTCCTAAAGTCATTTTGAACATGTTGTTAGTAGTGCCGTCAGAGAGAAACTTCACCATGACTTCACTGTGTACCAATCCGATACTGGTTTATTTGAATCATTCAACAACACTAGCCTGGCCTCTCATCAATTCTCGCCGCAAATCCATGATTATGTAGAATTTATAAAGGACTCACACTATGATACAGGTCTGAATTTCACAGGCTGGATTGATTTTATAACTGAATGCCTTAAAGGAGTTGGGCTTCAACCTGGAATGCACAGTGTTTTCAAATTCAAATACTTGCCAATCCCATTGTTTATCACTCGTAGAAATAAATCAGCAGTGAAACAGTTAGACAAGATGAGCATTGTTTACTTGGGTCTACTCCTGCTCATGCAGGCAGGAGATTGTGAAATTAATCCGGGCCCCAACAATAATGACGATTCTTGTTCGAAGTTTCCCTGCTCAGTGTGTAACGAACCTTGTACCTGGCAGCAAAAAGCAAGACTTCCTTTTCACACGATCACCACGTCAAACAACCAATCAAGACATACATAGTGCATTTTCTTTACATGTGTAGTCACACATGCTCTCAACATACGCACCCTGCAGATTTGATTTGTAGGAAGTTTAATGATTTCAATAATAAAAATACAAATTTATTTTATAAAAACAAGAAAAAAATTACTGGTGTTTTTATTGCAGGTATCTTATATGACACATACCCATTGTCTGAGGAAACGTGGCACACCCATCAGTTTGAGTTCATCAAGGGCCATGCATTCAGACTGCTGAAACCAGGCGGTGTTCTGTCATACTGTAACCTCACCTCATGGGGGGAATATATGAAAGGAAAATACACAGATATAGTCCAAATGTTCCAGGTAGGTGTTGTCGACAATATGCAAAGTCCAAAGTAGACAATGGTATCATTATTTTTACTATTTCTGTCCTGTCCTGCATGCTTTTGGGAGGTAATCTTTGCCCAAGACTGGATTTATGTTATTAACCACTAACATCGAGCACCTCAAGTCCGGGTCGGAAGCCAGGGAATTTGCGGCACTGGTGGGAAGTGTGCTTGCAAGTTTTTAGTGACTGGATGGTGTGTTAGAATATGTTCCTAGTAAAAATGGTGTGTTGCACAGACTATGGGTGAGGGGTATTCTCATTTGTGCCACAATTTTGAGGTGTGATTTCACTATTGCGGTACAGTATACCAATGGAGGGTTTTTTCATTGAGTAAATGTGTTTTGAAAACTTAGGTATAGGATGGAAAATTGCCTTTAAAGCAACCAATTTTGGCAAAATTTAGTGTTTAATGTGATAATTGGTACATATGGATAGCAAACTTGCCTCTTAAAGGTAAAGAGAATACTTAAAAGTCAAAATTGTGAAGTCATCGTGGCACATACATGTCATCCAACTTGAAATCAAGACACACCCTCGGAGATTGCAACCCCCAATATATTTTTTAATTTTAAATAATACATTCAAATCACTTGCAATTTACAAATATGTGAAAAATTTACATTTATATCATACACAAAGAATATAAAAAATAAAGTTTTCAGAAACACATTTATTTGAACAAGACAAAATTAATTTGGGAGAAATAAATGGGTTAACTAAAACCCATAACACAAGAGTGCTTTCTTATTTTGATTTAATTTTTATTTTATTTGGTAGGCCTTCTCAGAAAACATACACAAGCAGCAATATTAAAATACACATATACATCATTATTAGTCATGATAATTGCACAAATATATAATTAAAGTATGGTACATAAAAATTATTTAAACCAAGAGTACCAAGGATAGTTCAAAAGTTTTAGGCCCATATTCCAGAACGGCAGTATAGACAAGAAGAAGACGAAGAAGAAGTTGATGTCAAGTTAAACTGTGGTTTAGCTAAACGCCTTTCTACAGTATGGGCCTAATTAGAGTTTAATTCCAGGGTGAATGCCAAGGGGAAATCAATGACAATTAAGAGAACCACTAAACAGGGAAAAAACCTCAAAAACAAGGAGACCAGCCCTGAAAAACAAAAGAATCAGAGCTAAATGGTAAAAATTGACTTATTGTTTAAAATATTGATTAAGGTTGACTCAGGCCAGGGTCAGACAAATTATGATGTCATATTTACTACAATAAATTTGGCTGTCTTAATTTGTGTGACCCGTATTTATTACAATTGGGTCGTGGTCGCATTTACAAAAATGAACTATGAAAATTTCCATCGTTGATTTGGATTTATGGTAATAATAATAATAAAAATGAGATTTGTATAGCGCCTTTTACAAAGTATGCAAGGCGCTAGAGAAAAGGAGAAGGAAAAATTTTAGACAGAAAAAAGATGAGACTTAAGGCAGCCCTTGAACCCAGACAATTCACTACAACCACGAATGCTCGACGGTAACTCGTTCCAAAGACGGGGACCAGCAACTGATAAAGCACGATCACCCAATTGCTTCTTGGAGCGACACACAGAGAAAGTGATGGTAGAATCAGAACGAAGAGCATACATGGTTCTAAATATAATAAATTTGATATTCTCAACTTTCTTGACTACTCTATGTTCTTATTCCTACACTGGAGCAGTAAAGTAACCAGATAGGCATGGCCAACTGCCTTGAAGCCAAAGGCTAAATAATGTGAACCATATGCAGTCTACAGGAATTTTCATAATGTTGACATTAACAGATTCTTCAATGTATTCATCTTGAATCCTTGATGTTCCATAATTGTTTCCATATTCATGTCTTGATGTCCTTTTGGATAAGTTGATAAATTGATTAATGGGAGGGGGTACCCAGGGGGGGGGGGTGCTCAGTGGACGCACAGCCAAGAACGGTTGCATTTTTGGCCTCCAAAACTTTACAAAGGCCCCCTGAAATATTTGCATAATGGTTATACATATCAGTTGAATTTTTCAAAAATGACAATTTTTGGGTCAATTCTCCCTTTAAAAGTTTCCCTATCGATCGCCAAAATGTGCTTTTGAAGTGCAATTTACATTGAAAAAATATATTAAACTCTATAACTAACAAAATTAGAACAAGTTTAAGACTCAGTATTTGTCAGTACTAAATATGATTTTCAAAATACCTTGGATATCATGAAGAAGCTATATCATGCAATTATTTTGACCTGTCCAACAAAACACTATAGTTAACCTTCCAATATGATAAAAAGCATGCAGTTTGTGTGTAATAGTGCATGCCTTCATTCATCACAGCTCTATAAACTGAGATTCGAATCTAACCTGAATTTGAATCTAACTTCTGAGGCTGAGCAATGCCCGGGAAAGGTACTCATACATAATTGATAGGTGATGTGCTGCTTTGGAGAGTTCTTTTTAAAGGCTAATCCCATTGTAGCTATGCATTTTCATGAAATCACTGTAGGACACCTTATATGGAGATGTCAGTTCTTTCCTTTGAGAGGCGTTCATTAGCTGTAGGTTCTCTACACACGCTCGCTCTTTAGCTACATTAATACAACTCATTTGTTTGTCAGTTCCCCAGCCTCCAAAATGAGTCTTGCCTGTGGCACCCCTGGTAAAAATCAAGTACAATTCTAATACACCAATCCCGAGCTGCACATTTGGAACATCATTCTAGTACAATTTTGGTACAATGCGAGTACCGGTACATAAATTTGTTCTAGAATTATATTAAAAGTGTACTAGTATTGTGTTTCAAATGTGCAGCTCAGGATTGTTGTATACTTGATTCTGTCCAGGGACACCTCCGGGAAGCAATATGGCCCTAGGAAGCTACAGCTTTTTAAAGACAGACAGCCTTGTATAACTTAAGGCAACTTTTCAGGTGATTTCAGCTCTTTTTATTACACTTTTTCAGCTTTTGATTACTATTTTTCAACTTTTCTCTTGTTAAATCAGCCTAATAACAGCTCTAGGTGCAAAATTTGGTCAGTTTTCAGCTTTTTTTTTTTTTAAGAATCAGACTCGATGGGCTGTTTACATTAGATTTGTGCAAAGAATACTTTGATTTGTGCAAGGCATTTATTTGGGGTAGAAACCATCACTTTGAAAGATACATGATTACTACACTTGGTATAATAGCCTACTGCAAAAAAAGTAGACCATGAGACGTAGCATGTATTTCATCAGTTTCACTAAAGAGTAATTTTGGATATTCCTCACATCATATGGTGAGTCTGTGAAAGCAAAAATTCACGCTCTGGCAATATTCATAGTCAGGGATTCAATAGTATGCATGCAGTGGTCCATTATTTCACCAGCCTATAAAGTGATTGCATTGTCTAGTTACAATGGTTTGATTAAATCTTCTTTGGTCAAGGTCAGGCAAAGTTTTGGGTCAAGGCCAGTGCTAAAGCATTTGAAAATGCAATTTGAATCCTAGTAGCATCCTGGGGGGTCACTTATATTGATGGAACTAGTACAGGTATGTGCCGTGCTCAATACCCCCTTTTCAAACCTCCTTTCCTGCTCCACAAGATGTCCATTTTAGGTTACTTCACTTCTGAAGACCCCAATTGCAAAGGAAATGACTAAAAAGTGTTAAATAAAGTTTTCAACCTAATTTTTAGTAATGTTTAGTTCCAATAGTCATATTTTATGGGAAAAAGCAGTTCCTGAGACCTCAATTAGGGAAAAAAATCAGTGCCACAGACCCTATTTTTGACCAAAAATCAGTTTCACAAGACCCTATGTTGGATCATGTGTGGCACGTCATACCTACCAAAAAGTTTTGAGTAACCCCCACCCCAGTATGATTTGAAATGCAGTTTTAACATGTTTTGGCTGTTAATGCAATGAACTTGGGTCTGTATTACTGTCTGCTGGTTGACTAGGCCTACTTTGTTTGAACAGGAAGGTGACAACATTGACATTTGGTTAGGCTGTGCCTAAAGTAGTTCAGTTCACTCACAAAGTTTGGAAGAATCAATACAAAAACCACACTTATTGCTTCCTATGGCAAGGTTTGAATTTTGAAAAACTTTTAAGGTGCAACCAGGGTGCAGTAAATTTGCTGATAGATCTTTAATTTCATTTTTGTTTCTTGAATTTTGCTAAGAGCCAAAACTCCACAATATTATATAAAAAATAAAAGTTGTATGATCTCTCGGTTATATGAACATATCACACTTGTTCTACAGAAATTGCATTGGTTGCAAGTAAAATATTGAAAACATGTGCAAAATTCTTACCATTTCTTATAAATGTTTCAATGGAATAGCACCACATTATTTACAAGAAATAATCTACAAGAAACATAATGGTTAAAACAATGTATACAGAACCTAATTATCAAACTAGTCTATTATTACCGTGGTAGAAATCAAGTACAATTCTAGTATAAATCGAGTACAATTCTAGTACAAATCAAGTACAATTCTAGTACAAGATTGGAATGTGCACATTTGGAACATCATTCAAGTACACTTTAAGTACAATTCTAGTACATTTGTACTTTAATTTGTACTTTAATGCAATTCTAGTACATTGAATTGTACTTAAAGTAAGGCCAAAAATTTTCTGCTTTACAAATGCCAAATTCCGCTTTATTCTGCTTTGTATTTTTTGCACTTTTTTGAAAAAAAAAATCTTAAAAATCTTACAGTTTTCAAGTCTCTTACCTATATTTTTACTGTAGCCTAAGTTTACTGTAAATTCTGAAGTCCTCCGCGTGCCATTTTTAATCAAAATTTAGAGCTTAATAAAAAGTTTTCGCCCTGCAGCGATACTGGAAAAGCCCCCGTGGCTATTTTTAGCTCGCCCGTGCAAGGGATCCTGGGATACAGTGACGTAGCGGAATGCAGTATTTCTGACAGTCAGGCGATGTGTGATCGCAATGGGCAATGTGTGATGCGAGATCGCAAATCAATGCCGAATGTTTGGGCATATCACGGCCGTAACTAGGTAGTTTATACGTTTTTATAGGCATTGTAAGGTAAATCTATGATAAATTTGGCTTTATTTTGTTTAATTTATGATCTCAAGTTTTTATTTATTTCTTCAAAAATTTATTAAATTGCCGTTTTTGGGTCTTTTTATTTATTTTTTCCTCAGATATGCTTTTTCCGCTTTTCACTTCAAATTTCGCGATTTTCGCGGAAAATCTGCAACGCGGAGAACTTCAGAATTTAACTTAAAGTATCATTTGAGTATAATTGACCCTAGAACCAGAAGGGGGTTAAGTCACATTGAGTACAAACTGAGAAAATGGTACAAACATCATATCATTTGTGTTGTCTTGAATGGTATTGCTGTATCTCACAGTGACTCTTACGCATGTTCTGATCATCAAATTACTACAAAACTTGTACAGAATGTAGAAATGAGAATTCTGTAGCAGGAAATTGACAACTCAATTTTCAAGATTTTGTGAATTAACCCCCTTTTGGTTCTAGGGTCCTCAATTTAAGTACAATTCTAGTACATTTGTACTAGAATTGTACTTAAACTAAAGTGTACTCGAATGATGTTCCAAATGTGCACATTCCAATTGTACTAAAATTGTACTTTAAAGTGTACTCGAATAGTAGTCGTTTTCATGTGAAGTCAATTTCTTTTTCATAGGGGTAGACTTTTTACGGTCCTTTCTGGCCTTCCATTAGTTTTGTTTTTTGTTTGTGTTTTGATGTACTCTTGTGTGTTTTTTAATGGAAATAAAGTTGATACTTGACACTTGAATGATGTTCCTAATGTGCACATTCCAATCTTGTACTAGAATTGTACTAGATTTTCTCCATGGTAGGCTAGCTTTTAATTGCTTAACAGATTTACAGATATACAAAGATAGATTATTCTATAGGTCTTGAGACACTATGCAAAATGAACAATGCCCATGTGTTAAGGTGATGCAGTGACAAGATTGAATGTAGAAAATGATCTAGAATTAAGAGATAACCTATATTCTTATTTAGATGTATTTCTGTTTTTTACTTTTATGCACCAAGCGCTTCCAAGGCTTTTGTGACAGGCACTTTAAAAGAATCGTTATTTTATAAATCATTATTATCACTATTATTATTATATGATTATGATTAGATTGAGAAATTAAAAAAAATCTTGTTTTTATCCAATTTCAAACAGGACACTCAGATACAACCGTTGGTAGAAGCAGGCTTCAAGAAAGAGAATATCTCCTGGGAGACTATGCCAATCACACCAGAGCCAGAATGCAAATACTACTCCTACAACCAGATGATCGCTCCCACCGTTATAAAACAATAGTCAATAGGGCCGTTTTTTGCATGGAGGTTGATTTTGCACCAAGGTGGGTTCAAGCTGTTCAATATTTTTGAACAGGGATTGTGGTATGTATAATGTAGAATGGTTATCTATGTAGGATTCTTCTTATTGTGAAGATGAAATAGCTGCAAGATAATCTACAATAGAATTGGTGTATTAATTGTTGAGTGATACAAGTTATGTCTGGGGTGTGTTTACAGGGCTAGAATTTCATTGAGTCTGATTGACCACTCTAAGGATTGGCATAAATGAATCAATGAGAATCCTGTTTGATTCTAGTAGACTTGCAAAACATTTCCAAACAAACTAAATGAAAGACATCCAGAGACTCGATCTTGCCAACACTGCCATATGGACAATAACAGCTCTCCATGATATTCTTCCTAATTCTGTCATTTTATATATGTTCAATTGTTTTATAGAAATCTTATGTATAATCAAGGTACATATTTAGTGATATGTATAATCAAGGTACATAGATCCCTTGCATGTGACGTATAATACAGTGAATATTGCCACTTCTATTCATTCAATAGAAGTGGCAACCATTTCAGATTGTCCAATCCATAAAAATGTACCTAGGCCCTATCAGTATAGGTTTTACAATATCTTGTTGAATGGACTGCGCTGCGCCATGTTTACGGGAAAGGTCATAAGTTCAAATCCGTGGTTTGTACCAATCGATAAAAGCATGCAAGGCCTCTATTAGTGATCTTGGCTACAAATATACTGTTTATATGAAAGGGATGGGCCATTTCATTGTGGAGTATATGTTGCAATCCTATTTTGTCAGTAGAATACCAAGTAGGTTATATGTGATGTTTTTTACATTTTAAGCGAGAGGTCTTTTTGTGCCAAATCTCATGTAGTTTTTTAGTTTTTTAACTTATGACCTCCTACCATCAAACTGACAATTTCAGATACAATTAAATTGTTAGAATAGTTTGCCCAAAGTTCAATAATAAGTTTTAGTAAACAAGGAAACACTATGTTTGTATTCCAGAAAGGAAGAGGGGTCAATATCTGTTTGCGTATGAGCCTGCCAGTCTTGAAACCTTTACCACCATTTAAAACTATTTTTGACTTAAAAACACAATTTTACTCAAATTGGATACTTTATGACTGAGCAAAAGACACTCAATTTTCGCAAATTTAGCAGGCTCATTGGCAATAAAAAACCCACCATATTGTCATACCAAAATCTGTGAAAAACATCCAAAAAGACAGGCACATATATATACGTATACCATACCATGTTATTGTAATAACCTTGATCCACTTGATGGGGTACTGTTTATCTTCTCTGTCCAAATCATTATTATTGAAGTCGTTAAATTTCCAACAAGTCCTGAAAATCTGAACGCAATAAATCGGTGGAGTAAACAAGCATGTTACCTCGCATAGTACGTGGTTGCTGTGTCAAACTATCAATCAAGATGCCTACAGTGAATTTTTGTTATGCGTAGTCGTCACACATGCTCCCGGCATATGTAACCTGCAGATCTGTTTTGTAGGAAATTTAATGATTTCAATAAATAGTATTGGTACTTTTACTCAAAATAAACCCACCTGTAGTAACTAAAAAACTAGTAATTTGACATGGTGTGATAATATACTTATGCTGTAAGTATGTTTTACATAATTACCTCATTGTATCAAATAAATTTGTTCTGTTAAAATGTAGAAACATGAAATGTTTCATTTTGATATAAGCAACGATCTTATAAGGTCGTAAAAAATCAACTCATCTTGATTGTGCAATGTATAATTAATAAAAACGGTTTTAATATCAACATACTATTACAATAACAGAACCTTCTAAATGTGAAAATACAATTCATTTGTTGTAGGATTGTGTTTAAAATTAAGATAATTTAGCATGACAAATCCAGAAACTTATACTCACCACTGTAGCTTTTTTTTTCTCCTTCTTGGCTGATGGCTTGATCACAAGTGGCTTGGTCCACTAGACATCAGCATTTCGGTAAAGAGACTACAGTCAAGTTTCCCAGGAGAAGCAGTGGACCAAGTCACTTGTGATCGAGCCATCTACTAAGATGGTGAAAGCTAAAGTTGTGAGTTTTTCAGGATTTGTCACGCAGAATCATCTATATTATGAAATGTTTTAATCTGAAATAAGTAACATAAGTTGTAGACAACTCATCTTGATGAATGTGCATCGTAGTTTTTAAAACAACTTTATAATACAACATACAGTATTAAGGTTGGTCTAACTTGGAATTCGAGTGCTCAACTCCTTAATGGGAGCACGTAAAAACAAGTACTGAAAGTTTGAGTTTTTGATTTGTGCTAAATCAACCAATTAAGTTGAAAATCATTTTTTGCAAAATCACCAGTTGAGGCTGAAAATTGGCAAGATAAGCAATAAAAAGCATTTTTCTCACTCATTTTCAAAAACATGTTGTACCAATTATCCATAACTCCTATGTCCCAATACTGATTTATACCCTGGTCACATAACCTTGCGACGAGGTTACGATGTGTTTACGGCGTCAATTCAGCGGAAGCCAATCGGACAGTGTTCGTGAGCCGTAGAGACGCCGGAAGCATGTCGGAAGAATTTAATTCCGAGTTAAAACCTTGCGGCTTGTATACGATGTCTTCAGTTATGATCCCATAACCACTGGCGTCCGACCGAGCATCGCAAGCATTCACTGGTGTCATACCGACTTTGCGGCTTCCTGCGGCTTATGTGACCAGGGTGTCAAGCTGATTGATATGTAATTGTCTCCCATGTGTAACATTTAATGAATTGTGTAACTGAAATAATGAACCTGAAATAGACATGTTAAATTGTACTTACCTCGTATGTAACATTCAAGATTCGTATCTTAATTTTAACCTGCAAGAAGAATAGATTAGATGTACATGAATATAGAGTGGAGATACCTGACTCCTATAATGGGGGTTGACAGACATGGAGCTCAAAATGGAAGTGGTCGTGCACACTTAGTTCCTGCCAATTTCAACTCCGTCCAGACACCCAGATTCGTATACGCGTAGAGACAAACTGTGGAATTAATACTTGATGCAAATTACATGCCAATCTGTATGCAAAGTGTGTGTGCATGTTTTAGGTTTTCTTGTGTCATAACAAGATGCAATGAATACCCCCAATTTGATCCTCATGCAGGAATAAAAATGGCGGCAAGTCTGGTATCTCCCCTCTACGCATATGGCTATGCATTTGTATTACTGCTAATGTTGTCAAGAAGGTGTTGGAGGTAGGAGGTCCTAAATGTATTTGATTTATTGAACATTTTGAAAATGTTGCCCTTTTATAGGTCTTTTGGCTCACGCAGAAGAACACGAATACCAGTTTAGACAAAAATAAACAAGTTTAGAAAGACCTTCTTCCTTCCATGTAAGCCCTAATTTTATTTGTTAGCAGATTCCCCTGGAAAAAATCGAGTACAATTCTAGTACACATTCCTGAGGTGCAAATTTGGAACACAGATTCGAGTACAATTTAAGTAAAATTTGAGTACAATTTAAGTACAATTCGAGTGCACAAAATTGTACTTGAATTGTACTTGACTTTGTGTTCCAAATTTGCACCTTAGGAATGTGTACTAGAATTGTACTCGATTTTTTCCAGGGTCAGTGGACCCTCATTAACACAAAATCACTGGGACCCAAGATTTTAGTTTGTGGTATCAGGATTTTGTATTATCCAACCCGTCTCACATAAAAAATCAACACATCATTTTGTGATATCAGGGATTTTGTGCTAACAGATTTTGTGTTAACAAGGCTCTACTGTTCTACATTTTGGTGTGGATAACAAGTCATGGAATATGCTTTTTTTTTTTTTTTTTTTGAAGTTGTGGTGCTAAAATGATATCGTATTAGATGATTTATTGTATAATTTAACTGAATAACCGGATTATGAATGTTGTATTGATTCAATCCAATGAGGTGCTCTTACATTCATCTCCAAACACCATAGACAAAGTGCAACTCGTATCATAGTACACTGACAAAATCACTGCAAAAAATATATTTTTTGTCAACATTCACAAGCAGGGCTGGACATTAGCACCCACCTGACAGCCAATGAGGGGTGATTTTGATATCTGGTTGGTAAAAATGGAAAGTTACTGGCCTGACTGACAAATAATTTTTTGTTGAAAAGGCCATTGTTTTTTGTGTAATAAAACCACATCTAGTGAATTTCTTTTGACACCCACAAAACACCAAAAACATGTGCCTGTTTTAATTGAGAATGAAAACAGTACCTATATAACAGTAAATCCAAATCCTTTGTAACATTACGAAGGAACAAGGGGTAATCGCAAGTAAACGATGGGTTCGGTCTTACGATGCGTTAACGATGTGTTTAAATGTTAGTGGAATTAGGCCTAAAAAAAGTTTGTTTGTTTATCCTCCGTGACCGACCCCAAAAATGCCAAAAATTTGGGTCACGATTTTAGTTTTTTTTTTTTTTTTTCAAACATGTAAAATATGACAACTTAATATTTTCAATGGAAAACATAAAATTTAGCGGTATAAAGTCACATTTAGTAGTATAAAGTGCATATTTCCTCTAAATAATGACCCACAATATTTGATTAAGCCCTCCATTGCTTGCCATTTGCGATAAAATCCATGGAATGACATCATTCTTTACAATATATGTGAAGAGTAAAAAAAAAATCGACCGACTGACCCAAAATTTTAATTTTTCCACCGGAGGGAAAACAAACAATTTTTTTTTTGGCCTTAGCCTGTGGATATAACAAGTAGTGGGCTGAAAAAACCCTTTTCATTCTGAGCAAGAGCATATTATATCGATCACCCAGCTGCACAACATAGTAGCAAGACTTCTAATTATGAATCAAAAATTGCATTCATTGTGATTAACCCAATCTGCTCAGCAAAATGTGGGATTATTTACCTTTTAGGGGCCGGGGAGGGCTTGGGAAATATATGTATTATTATTGAAGTCATTAAATGTCCTACAAATCATGAAATTTTGGACGCAACAAATGCGTATTGTAAACAAGCGTTTCACCTCACGCAATACGAAAGACTTTTCTTTTCACGCAACCGCTGTGTTAAGCAACCAATCAAGATACGCGCTGCGCATTTTCATTACCGATGCGTAGTCGCACATGCTCTCATCATACGCACCCCGGAGATTTGATTTGTAGGAAATTTAATGATTCCAACTATAAGTACTTTTTAGTGTATGGTTTTGTGTAATGTTTGGGATAAATAAAAGGTGTATTATTTTTAAGGTTATAGACAATTTTATGTATTATAAAAGGGGATTTAATTTTTATCAATGAATTGAAATATCAAACAAAAAGTCAGCTCACGGCTCAACATAAAGATAGTTGCTGAAATAAGCAGTCAGTGAGTGTGCTGTCCATATGTTTTGAAAGCAGACCTGATACACAGTAGGCCTATTTAACTCAAAAAACGATATTAAATTGCAAAACAAACTTTTTCGTCATTGAAGATTTGAAACAAAAGTATCATCGGTACATGACACTAAATCAAATTTGATGAATTCAGGAGAAAAAAAAGCAAACGAAATAAGTATAAATTGTGTGGAGATGGCGGAGTTCACATCACTGCAGTCAGCGATATTGTTGTAAGGCTTTGTCACACATCAACCTAGAGCCTTAACGTACGAATAACATACAAAAGTTTCACATACTGAACGTGTGCCAAACGAACCACAACCTTGAGGACAATGAATTGAAGGTACACATATACGTTATTCCTTATGTGACTGTCCAGCCCGTATGAGCAGTAAATGCCAGAAACTTCATTTTGCATACAGGTGAAAATACATGTCAAGGTCGTAATTTGCCGAAATTGATTTTTGACAGATTCTCAATCCTAGCGCTCACGACAAAATACCAGCAAAGTTTCATTTCAAGAAAATGATAGCAAAAATGTGAAATAAATTAACATTTTCTGAAGACGATCAACAGAAATCTTTGAATGCATTTATCTCAGTTACACGTTTTACTCCCTGACAACATTTGGCGGACCATAACTTGACTTCTGGAAATTGTGTGAAGTTCATTAAGGTGTCATTTTAAATAGCAAGAGCTGGCATTTACTGCTGTTTTGGGGTGGACGGTCACATATACTCCCAGGGGAGGCATTCATATTCATGAATGCCCGGGATAATTACCCTGTCAATTTCAAATACGAGTACCTTCCCCGGGAGCGTATACTATATGGATAAAGTATTGAACATACTTCTAATGAAAACATGACGAACAACAATGTATAAACCAAAACAAGTGGGACTAAGTGCGTTAGGCATACGATTGGCTCTGTATGGTGATGTGTGATAAGGCTCTTAATCTGTACAGGGTGTCCCAATAAAAATGCATCACTTTTGTTTTTGATCATATCTCAGAAACCAATGAACAAAAATTAAAACTTTTTTCATAATAATAATAAGTATAGTTTAGTCTTTCATCGGTGATATTTTGAGCAAAATCCGTTGAGCCATTCTTGAGGAAACTAGAATTTTGTTAGAAGAGTCAATTTTACCCCATTCCAATGGGGTTTACCACAGTAATACATATTTACAACTATCATCGATCTGGCCTGACCATGTCACCACAGTAGTAGGCCTACTCTAAATGGAAAACTCATTTCATTCATGGATAAACACCTTTTCAGGAAAGCAACCACAAAACAACAATGACAACAATAGCAACAACAACAACAGAAAATTTAGAATTTGAATAAACCTTATTAAAACTTGAAAGCTTGTCTGATCACACTCGACTCCCTTCATTGTCCGGGATTTAGAACCTCGCATTGGGCCAGGGACATGATGATAAGAACTCAAAGGCACTTGGAAACGGATTGTGGAAATGCGAAAGGCAGAGTTGCCTGAAACTTACTTAAAACTGTACCAAAATTATTCAACGCGAGCTATCAGACATTCCTCTTTTCACGAGGAAGTGAATAACTGCTTTGTTATTTTGATTTGAATATGTTGACACTGCTCTTGTAAAGGGAGAAACAGTCATAACGATTTTCTTTTTTATGTAAAAAAAAGCTCAAAATTTAGAAGATATAAAATTTTCTGAAATAGGCTTTCCATTAAAGGAAATCTCTGCCTTGGTTTGCTTGAGAAACCACGAACTCGTTTTTTCTTTTTATTTAACGCTGCAAAACAGTAAAACCAACACATTGAATTACGGTGCCACTTTCAGTGCTGAAAAAGATATCATAATCGTGTTTCAGTGTCTATTTCATATTTTGTGATGTTTAAGTGTCTGCTTTGCGAGTTTAAATTAAATTGATCAATAGTGACCAAAGATGTGCTTTATTAACATGATAAACATGAGTTACTGTTACTGTGGTAAACCCCACTGGAATGGAGTAAAATTGAGTCTTCTTACAAAATTCTAGTTTTCTCAAGAATGGCTCGACGGATTTTGTTCAAAATTTCACTGATGAAGGACTAAACTATATTAATTATTACTGTGAAAAAAGTTTTAATTTTTGTCCATTGGTATCTGAGATATGATTAAAAACAAAAGTGATGCATTTTTATTGGGACACCCTGTATAGTATAAACTAAGGATACTCACAAATTGTGGGATTTTTTTTTATCATGCTCAGTTGTAATATAAAAGGCTTGTTCTTTCTCAAAATATTGTTATTCCATTTTGAAGGGCTCAGTGTGAACTGGACATTTTTATAGAAAGGATGTAAATCCGTTTCCTATACATTTTATGACAGTATTCAGGGAGGTTTTATAACACGTCCACCCCAATATTAACCAAACACTGTTTAATACATCTATTTTAGTGCCCAAGCATAAGTTACTACATCGATTGCCATAATTTTTATGATCTTGGGAATGATTCAGTGTATTAGAGCTGTAAACCAAAGGTCCGATATTTATCTGGTATTTGTTATTTATGATTTTTAAGATTTGATGTTGTGTTCAATAAATTTTTCAATTTGACAGGTTTTTGTTTTGTTGTGGTTTAATGCTCTGTGTACATAATCTCTCTAAATAAGACTACGGTCACAATACTTCGTACGAATAGTGTTTCCCCAGTGTCAAAAAACTTTCGGTAACCACCAATCACATTCAACTATAAAAAGCAGTGGGTCGCATACATCACCGAGTACAACTTTACAATAGCTATTAATGAGTAAAAAAAACACAAATCAGGAAACATATATTTCATTTTACAAGAGAAGCCATTTTGTATCAAAAAAAACATGTGTATCTTTTTACTCAAAAGAGAGAAAAAAAAGTTTGACATAAGTGTATAGCGAGATTTTTTCGCAGGATTAATTTTCTCAAGATTTTATCAATGCTCAAGAAGTTTCAGTGGGTTTAAGTTTGCATATTCAAGTTTAAATACATTAGGTTCAATATTAGAATCATTTTTGTAACATAAACAGCTTAAGCCCCTGTGAAAATTTCGCACTAAACAGTATGCATTATAGCCTAAAATGTTTTGAATTTTCTGAACCATGCATTCAATTTATATTTGTCCAAAATGTCCCATAAAATGTACTCTCTTGCATCTAGAAATGAGGGATGTTCAGTTCCAAGGGGGGTTCTTCAAAAAATGTTGTACGGGTAAGTGCCTGCCGGACTCCGAAAAACTGACCATCTCTATACCTATTTTTGGCCCAAAAACCCACCCATCTGTATACCATTTTTAATGGAAAAGCTTTTTTTTAAATGGGTGCTTTTTTAAAATTTTCCCAAAAGCACCCAATTTATCAAAATAGAGTGCTTTCATCTGAGATGAAAAACACCCCATTGATATACCAAAATTCTGGAAATATCACCCCAAAAGGCAGGCACATATACGTATACCTTGTCAATGTAAGTAACCCCCCTTCTGGGGTTCAGTTGCATGAAGTATGAAGTTTTTATTTATTTGTTACATAATTCAACTTAACACTCAGGCCCGTATTCTAAGACGTTCCTCGACTCACACTCACTGAGGAACTCCTCATACTCACTAAGGACCACCTCATACTCATTGAGGAGAAGGTGCTTCTCACTGAGTGCGAGGTCGACTTCGCCTCTTTTTCTTTTCATAGACCTCCCTCTTCCTCAAGTAAGTATTCCTCTGTGAGTAAAGCTTGAGGAAGGGCAATACCTGCCTTGAGTCTTCCTCAGTAAGTTTAAACATGGCGTTTCGGTGGTTACAAAGGCATGAAAATGTAGACTTTTTTTTCCAGTGGCGGCACCAGCATCTCATTTCTGGCGAAGGGGGGTGGGCAAACGGGGAGGGGGAAAGACCAATTTTAGGGGGGGGGCAAAAAAGTGGAAAAAAATAACGTGCGCGTAACGCTCACAAAATTTCGGACCAACAATTTAATATGTGCGTAGTGCGCAAAATTTTACTGACAAATTTTTATTATTGTTTATTTTGCCTAAAAAAAACCTATTTTTGACTAAAATAATGATATCTAATAGTGATATATGCGCGAAGCGCGTAAAATTTGCACATTTTATGTCAAAATGATTTATTTTGCCTAAAAAACGCCTATTTTGACTAAAATAATGATATCCAATAGTGATATATGCGCGAAGCGCGCAAAATTTGCACATTTCATGTCAAAATGATCAATAAAAAGGGGTAATTAAGATAAATTTGCG